>VWZK01022070.1:0-15730 GCA_013396935.1 Baryphthengus martii
GCTGGGGTAGTATGAAATGAATAGTTTTAAATATCCCTCACCCTTCTTCCAGCTGTGGTCACATGGGGGGAACACAAGCACTCTGCTGGAGGGTGGAACTCATTTGTGCATCTGTGCTGTGTTTCAGGCAGCACGCAGACTCAAAGACATGAGTTGCATCATAGCCTATGATCTGACCATGTTTCCAGGCTTTTGTGGGGGCTCCTAAAGGAAGAAACTTTTCTTTCTTAATGAAGTGAAAGCAGAGAATCTCTAATCCTATGACCACAGGAGCTGGGGCTCTAGGTCTGCTCTCAACTCTTGTTTTTTTTGGTTGAATTTTTTTTCCTTCCACGCTTGGTAACATGCATTTGTGGAAAGCAGCCAGAAAAGCTGCACTGGCAGGAGGGGGTTCAGAACAATTCAGCCACTGGTGGTGCTCATGCCAAAGGCTGTGGCAGGCAGGATGGGCTGAGACAGACTGTCACTTCATTTGCCTTCCCAGAGATGTTACAAGTACTTCCCATCCCTGACAGCTCTTCTGGACCCCTCTCTGTCCGAGAGCTATGTCAGGTTCTGGAGCCTCTCCTGAAATGAGCAGGAGCTACAGAAAAACCTTCTCCAGAACTAGAAGTCCACTGTGTTCACCACATTTTTTTGTTATAGGAATGCCTCTGAGAGCCCAAGGATTGTGCATCAAGTACACTAGAAAAATCTCAAGATTTTTTGGCAGCTGAAGCAGCATCAACACAAGTGGATGACATTAAATTGCCCTGAAAATTATGTACTATAAAAAAAAAAGATAGAAAATACTTTAAAAACAGCATTTGCTTCTAATGTAGGCAGTCTAAGTTAAGCATTTTATGTATTTTGAGTAAAATGTTATAATAAAGAGATGCAGTTAAGAACAAGGGTTTTTACACCTTTAAACCTATTTATATGCACTTGTTTATAAAAAAATGTCTTTGAGAAGGAAATTACTTACATCAAAATCACTCAACTGTAATTTTTCCTCTTTTTTTTTCCCCCTTTTTTTTTTAAATTGTGATTAGAACTCGGCAAGGGGCTAAATTTTGAGTTTAAACAAAGTTATTTTAACTAGTATTACTGGAAATCCAGAAAGTTTCAGCAACAAAGACACTGTACTTATATGTACATGTACCTACATGGCTCAGCTCAAGCTAAAGACTGCCAAAAAAATATTGCTCTATAGGTAGGAAACTACGACAGAACATTTGGACTAGCAAAAAAAAAATCAAGGCAGGATTGGATTCTCTTAGTGCCAGCCTGTTGCTTCATGCACCTGCCCCAACCTCCTGTTTAGATAGTGAGAAGGGTGACACCAGCTGCCTGTCTGCACCAACCCTTGCTCCTGTATCATCTTCTTCACAGAGATTGGTTTGACGTAGAAACCTTAATTTCCATGTATGGTACAACGAAAGCAATTACCAGTGGACGCATCACATGACAGAGGAGCTGATTATTCATGCCATTCTGGAAGGAGGCTGATCATTGCTCCTTCCATACATGTTACTCTTCAAGTTATGTCTAACTGCAATAGGAAAAAAAATTTGTTACAAGCCTCTTTTCCTAACAAATAAGGCAAAAGAATCTGCATGACAAGAACATAGATTCCTCAATTCAGCTAAATATTTTTACACCAGTGAAGTTTTCTACTCAGCCCAGTGCTAACGTGGCCTATGCACAGTTTAGCTGTCCAGGCTTAGGATGAGTGGAAGCTGACTTTCCACTTCTATTCTTCAGATGATTTCTGTGCAAGTTCTCATATGGATTTTCACAGAAGCAGAAAGAAGTCCTTAAATTGGTATATTTATAATAGTGACTCTTCATAGAACTTAAAAAGCTTAGCATGGAATTTCCTCTTCTTAGTGCAGTTAATCTTAACCTATCACCTCACTGGCAATGTTTTCTTGCATTAAGTTTTATTAGGACTTGCTGCTGGCTCTGCAGAAAACATAACATAGATGCGGAATCTGCTGACACACAAACCTTTCATAACAAGTAACACGGCTGCTACTCCAGCACTTCTTTGGAAAGCTGTAACATCTTACATGACTAATTGATTTACACGGAAAAGGTGTCTCTAATTTGCTGTTCTATTGGATATGCAGAATAACATAACTCTTCACTGATATGAGTAGGTCCAACAGATGAGATGCTGTTTAAAATGCAGTTCAAACTGAATTAAGTATTGAAGGACACCAAACTCTGCTTTATGAGAAAGAAGAATGTGCCAGGGCATTGACCAAGCAACTTTCAAAAGACTCTTTCTAGATGATCTGGTTGCTTCCCTTAAGACTATAAACATGCCAGGCAAGCAATATAAGATAAAAACACACTTTTGTTTTTGTAGTGGGTGGCCAGTCTGAAGCCTACAGACCTTGTACTACCTGCAGTGTGATGTCTCTCAGTGTCAAGTCACTGCAGCTAGAGCAACTACAGGGTCCCTCCTGAACCACGACACACATCCTGCAAGCATCAAATCAAGATTTAATTTTGTTACTTGGCTCCTGGGCTCAAGTTAGAACCATATACTAGCTCTCCATGATCCATGCTTTGGAAATCCTGACCCAGAACTTTAAAATGCGCTAGCATACACTCTCAGCAAGCTATCAGGCTTTGGAATTTTACAGATGAATTGCACTCTAGCATCACAGAATCATAGAGTGGTAGGGGTTGGAAGGGACATCTGGAGATCATCAAGTCCAACTCTCCTGCCAGAGCGGGATCACTTAGAGCAGGTCACACAGGAACATATCCAAGCAGGTTCTCAAAGTCTCTAGAGGAGGAGACTTCACAGTCTCTCCGGGCAGCCTGTTCCAGTGCTCTGTCGTCCTCACAGTAAAGAAGTTTTTCCTCACCCACTCACTGGTGCAAGTATCAGGCTACTTGAAATGAACAATGCTAACTACAGGAAAGGTATCCTGGAAGGACAAAAATAAAACCTATTCCATGGTTGGTAAGCTGTTCAGTACCAACATTCAAATAACAAATGGCAGGGAAGAGAGGATGAGGAAGGAGATGAAAATGTGCGTGTTCCTTCTTTCTATTGACGAGTCTGATCCAACCCTCTCCCCAGATAATGACTCTCCTTTTTCAAATTACAAGCTGATCCCGTGTTAAAGACTTGAATGGGAAGTTCACCTCTGAGCATTTGGACTTTAGATAGAAAAAGAAATAATAAATCACTGTAGTCAGATATATGCAGAAATGGGAGCAGATTTCAAGAGGAAGCTATTGTAGCAATTACCTTTTAGTAACATAAACTTTGACTTCTTTAAGAGTTTCATTTATTCACGCAGGCAAACCTACAATCTGATGGAAGCAATTAAAACTAAGCCACTTCCTAGAGTGCATTGAAGGGAGTCTGGGCTGTCCTTCTCATGTGCGTGTGGCACTTAAAAAAATTGTCTGTGAGCCTGTGCTCTGGGATGTCTCCCACGACCTGTTTAATAATGCAGAGCTGTCTGTTAAGAACCAACACAAAAACTGAGCAACAGGCAGAGGTTAGAAATACCCGGCAGCAGCCAATCAGACACGCAAACATTTGTACCCTCCTTGTAATTTCCTGCGGCCAACAAGGCTAAGAAATACTCCATAACCCCCTCTGACCCATACTTCCACACAGGGAACCCAAATGGAACCAAGTCCTGCCACAGAGGAGCACAGTGGGAGAGCATTACAGCCCCCCCTGGGGCCAGTACATCAGAATAACCCAGGCATTTGAGAAATACCACCATTAGGCATTTCCCACTTCTAACAGAGCAGTTTGGGGTTACACACCCTGGGGAAGATGCTGACTGAATGCACTGAGGACCACTTAGGAAGCATCCTCCTTGCTACAGGCACCACCTAGGGAGACCTGCCAAAAACTTATCACCTGCAGGTTTGCAAAGTTATATCCATTTATCTCAGGCAAACATTGTGCTTTACTTTATAAACTCTTACCTCTGCAGCACCCTGCTACATAACAGGCTGTTTGCAGTTGTATCCACTTCACCTTCGTTCTTTCTAGTTAAAAATGAACGAGACTCCTCTTGCCTATTTTTATGACAGAGATATGAAGAGGGCTCAGGGGAAGGCAGATACTGTGTGCCACTGATCCAATTAGCATTTCTCTTCTCTGACTGTGGGGGACCAAGAATTGCTCTCAGCATCTCAGATGCACTGGCAGGCAAAAGCTCTGCAACTGCTAGAGGTTGCTCATTTGTTTACTTCATTTCAAAATCGTAACTGTTACTCTACTTTGGAAGAGATTAATGTTATTAGGTGATGTAAAACCCATTTTAACATAAGAGAGGTAATTAAATCAACTTCCTGAAACTTAGAGCGTCTGTACATTTTAGCCAACAATTTGTTTTGATATTGCTTTATGAAAGCAGTACTCCTCTGCTGTGTTACCTAATTATTTAACATCTACTTCCTTAACACAACTCTGTATTTCCAAATGCAGCTCAAGTTAACTATAGACTGTAAAAATTACTTCACCCAAACTAGTTATCCAGCTGCTTGGATGTGACAGGAGCACAGAGCAGACTACAGTATTCCAACTTTATATGTGAAGAGAAAAAAGTTGCTTCTACATTCAGTGCTATAAATGTAAAACCCCAATATCTGCCCTCAGAATGTGTATGTGGATAGTCCTGCATACAGCAGTGAGTGGTTGTAGTCATAACAAGCTCTGTAATAAATATTATTCTCATTTTCAAAGACCACAATTTGTGCTTGCACTTTAGCTCCTCACTAAAGTCCTTTGTATCCAGTAATCAAATAACTCGGGGCAAAGTTTCTTCTGTAATGAAGAGCAGCAGTTGACTGTGTACTGCTGAATCTAATTTTCATCAGAAAGATATAATTGCAGCCTTACTTTAATTTCTGGTTAGAAAACTGGAAACCATCAATACAAACCAATTTGCACCAGAAACACTTGTATTTTTCAAGTGCTTTTTGAGCTACAGATCATACAAAAATCATCTGGTTCTTAATTACATCAATCTCACTTAATCTTCAGCTCAAAATAGACACAAGCTAGATCTGAAGAAAACAGAACAGATTTAGACAGTTGCTAAATCTTCTGGATAAACGGAATCCTGTATCTTTTGTAGGATCCAGGATTGCCGTCCTGCTGTTTTCAATCAAACAACTTTGAGATTTTTCTCTGCTAGGAGTAGAAATACACATTTAATAAGCATAAACCTAATGCCCCCTGTTGGTTACATATAGCTAAAAGCCCATTTTATGCACATAGGGATTCTTCCATCTCCTACTGCTGACGAAAGCATTGTACAGAACAGTTCAGATTTTTACACGGGCAGACAGATTATGCTTCGGATTCACCTGGCTGCGTTTCTTACCTCATGTACAGGCAAGGAGCCACATCCTGGTACACGTGATGCTTCTGTGCCTACAAAGCCAGCCCTAATCACAGGAGTGCTCTGTAATAACCTGTCCTGAGGTTATTACACCCAAGGCTCAAATTCTGCACATGGCAATCAGCAGCCGTATAGCCTGGGGCCTCTGCATTCCTTGCCTGTTAGAATAAGCCAAAATGCTAACTGTGGGTCAGGTGTTTAAAACAAAATCTACCTGAGGTTTTTAGCTCCTCCGTAACACATTCTGGTAGTCTCTGAGGAGACATCCAAAATGAAAACTAACAACCGGGTATGTTTTCTGTAGTTATTTTATCTTAAACTTTGTATTGTCCTTTATTAAAAAAAAGCCTCAAGAAAAAGTAAGCAAAAATACCCAAAATGAAGTTAAGGCTTTTCATCAAAAATTTCTTTGGCCGGCAGCACTTTTTCTGTTGACTGAAGGTTGAGTGAAGCACTTTACCCAGCTCTGGACAGCACAAGATGCTAAGAGACTCCTGCTACCTGCTGTCTCAGGAGCAATACCAGTGCCAATAACACCAGAGGTGAGACTCACTCCTGCATGTGAGCGGAGGTTGCTTGAATCCAACTCTGTACCTTTGCCTTTCAGTGAGGATTACTGTCAGCTGCCCACAGCTGAACACTACGTGTCCCTCCTACCTGGCAACCACATTCCCAGAGGAGGGTGCTGGACCTATCCTCCATAGCTGGCTGAGCATCTGTCCCTCAGAAAGACACCACTCAGTATGGGAGTAGTAAGTAGCTCAGACATATACAGCAGAGCAAAAGGCAAAGACCATTCCTTTGTCTGGACCTGGAATTGGAGACACGCAGCAGGAATCACCATCCTCTCACATTTTGCCTCTAATGCTACCATTAAAGTAGTTACGTTTGTGAGGAGTACTGTGTTGGCTCCTGTCCGAGTCTGTGATGCTACAAACTCCATGTTAATCAGAAAGGAAGCACAGAGCTGGGTATCAGCAAACACCAGCTTCCTCCTGGAGACACATCTGGTCCCCACCATATGGATAGCTAAACTGCTCAGAGCCTAAGTGACTTTCAGTGTTATGCTGTGAAACTGTATCACAACCAGGAGCAGGAGGCATAAATCCCGTTTCATTCCCTTACCTGAGCTCCTGGAGTAGCTGTGTCTCATCGGAGGATAGCCTGGCCTCTGCCTTCAGGTGAAAATCATGCCAGTGATGCCAGAATTAGGACTGAGAGGGACAAAATAAACCGTTTATGAAATAATAGAATATTGAAATTCAGGGAAACACTAGGAAGTGTTTTGTGACTGCCCATAGCCCATAGCAGGTGCCTATTGGTGAGCAAACGTGACAGGGCCTTGGACACTCCCTTCACATTTTCCAAAAAAAATGGAAAGCAGTCAGATACCCAAACAAACCCCAGCCTCCTCAGCCACACCACAGACAGCCAAAACCCAGTACATTTGGCTTCTTCTGCTTAAAGGACAACAGAGCTATTTCTTGCTGCTTACCTTAACCCTCCATACTTGGCTGGCAGAGCTGCTCCTCACTTGGGCTGGATAAGGCTTTTCTCAAGCCACTCGTTCACCTCCTGCCAGGCTGTAAGTGACACCCATCCACAGCAGGTCCCTGCAGTGCTGAAACCCCTGGGCACCCAGGATGAGAGCCTGTGAGCCCTCCCAGTGCCACCCAGCCCCTCAGTGTTCTGCAGAGTACCAAGCAACACCTGAGATCAAAGGCACCAAAACTCTTCCTGACTGTGCAAGGTTCCTGGTGCTGTGTCTCGCTGTATGTCCAAAGCATCCATCACCACAATGACATGGGGATACCCTCTCTGGGAATAAAGTCCCTCAGGAGCTCCATAGGCTCCAGCAGCAGCCATGCTGCAATGGGACATGCAGCTGCAGCATTGGCAAAACTAGCCCGATTTATCCAATTTTTATTACTTACACAGCTGATCCAGGAGGAGAGTGGGTTGGTGCTTATTCAGTCACCTGGATCTCATCCTACCTAGATCAGAGGGGCAACTGGTGAAGGTTTTGATATTACACCCCAGGAGCCAATGCCTGTGATCAAAACCTTTCGAGTACCCCACCCTTCAGTCACCTCAGTCCCTTGCTGGGTTTGGCCAAAGCCAAGTTTCATACCCAAAGTCTTCAAGTTCCCCATCTCTGGCATAGCAGAGCTGTGCCAGAACTGTAAGTGATAAAACATACAGGTTCCTTAATTGCAACAGTGTATGAAGATGGCATGACTGAAATTATTGTATAAAACATGGAACTAAGTTTTCAGCTTTTCTTTGAATCAAATCCGGCAAAGCCTCATCGCTGAAACCATTTTATGATATCCAGTTGTTCAACAAAAGCAAATGTATGTTTCCTGTCTACCCTTAATTTAAAAGCATCCTACCTTGGATGATTTTTTGGACATTCATTAATAAAATATAAACCCTATCATTAATTATCCAACAATATTCCTTTGCTAGTTTTGACATAAAAATATCTTTACTAAGCCACTCTTGAATCAGCATTATTTGGATAGAATTAAGATATTATCTCAGGTTCTTTGCTAGAGGGTTGGGGATCTTTTTGCTCTCTCTGGCACTCCCCCATTCTATCATTTTAAAATAAATTCAAGAAATATCATCAGTGATAAGAGAGAGGGGAGACACAGAGAAGAGTACCTGTATTTATCTGTTACAGTCTTTTGAGTAATCCAGTCTGACTTTATTCCATGCTGGGGAACCTGATGCTTATCCTCAGATGTAGTCCTTTGCGACCCCTGAGAGCATGAAAATAAGAAGAGCAAAGCTTTTAAAATAATTCTGTGTCATATCTCTAAAAGATTCCTGTAAATCTGCCTTTGGGGCAGAAGGGAGGGAAGGAAAATCTAACTGAACAAAAGCTTTAAAAAAACGTGTGATATCCTACAAGTCTATGTAAACAATCAATGAAACTGGGGGGGCAGAGCAAAGAAACACCTGCAAAGTATCGCTGTAAATGGCATGTGATTCAACCAAATGATAAAGGAACTCTTGCAGTGCTTAAGGACATCAAGTGAATGCAGAATGCTCCAAGTTGGCCTGGCTCACTCTCCACTTGATTTGAATTTCAAGCTCGGATGTACAGAAAGCTTTGTCTCAATGCAAGGTTTTGAAGTCCTGCAGGACTGACTGCCTGGATGCTTTTGCTTTGAAGCTGTCTAAAGCTTTCCCTGTCATCACTGTTTCGCCTTAAAATATATATTCTCCATTGCAGGACTTAGCAAATAGATTTTCAGCTGTTCTGTTTTTTTCCCCTGGTCAGATTGTTTTCTTCAGGTTCCAAGTATATGCAGATTTAATAGAGAGATCTTTAAAAAATAGCTCTTTCCTTAGAGAAAACAGTACGTTAAAAGCCATTTGTTATCTCCTGCTGGCAGATTTTTTGCCAACAAAATCAGGAAACATAATATAATCAAAATGATATATGCTCTAAAGCAAAACTGTCTGCCTCTTCTAAACCATATTTTGTCCTCATCAATTCCTAACACTTAAGTATTTCCATGATTTCAACCACCTTCCAGTTGGCATCCAAGCCCAGTCTTATGAACCGAGCAGAAGACAGCACATGCACACCATTAACATGGAGTCTGTAGCATCACAGACTCAGACAGGAGCCAACACAGTACTCCTCGCAAACATCACAGGCTCTGCAGAGCAGAGCAGCACCCCTTGTTTCCCTCTGGTGCTGCAAATCGATGTCCACTGCCTCTCCCCAGCACCCATGTATAACCTGCCACACCTTTGGAGGTGAAACGACCCAACTGCTTGCAGTATTTACATCTATCCAGCAGCTCTTGGTAGAAATCATTTGAGCAGCTCTGGTTTATGTCCTTCTGAGGTTTCTGAAGCTGCTGCCCAGCTTTGATTAACTTGTAAAGCCCCCAGACTTTCAGTATTACTCCCTATTCCCTTGTTAACAGAGCCTGCTTACTGTTGTTAGCTTTTCACAGCTGCTTTGTATTGTGGAGACATTTTCACTAGGTTCACAGTGATATCTAAAGCTGTTCTCTTCAGCCAAGAGGTTCCAAATAACTCAGACCCTGTGTGTCAGGGTGACTCTGGTCTACACTGATTTTCAATTTCCTCCCATTTTCTTAGCTCAGAGCATCTCAAATGCCAGATTTTGAGGAATTAATATAAATCTGGAGCATAAGTAAATTTTGCTGGAAATTCACCAAGCTCCAAGACACATGATGTCTTCCACATTCCTGCAGGATATCTCATGTTTCTTACTGCTTTCCCAGGCTCTGAGGGACCAGTGTGTCAAAGACGGCACACGATTCTGCCTGGGCCATCAGAGGCGGAGGCTGAGTACTGCTTCCTGCTGAGGGGATCTGTACAAAAGAATGCAGAAGACCTTACTCAATGAAAGAAAAATTGGTAAACTTGCTTGAAGGGTGCTGGGATTCTCCAAGCAGCTGTCAGGTTCAAACTTACTGAAGACATTTGTTAAGGCAACGTGTCTTTTGAAGTTCTAGTGTCCTTTTTCGAAATGTGTTTGATTAAATGGTTTTTTACTTATCAAACTTCAGAATTGCACTATAAAATTTATAAAAAATAAAGAACATTAAAGAACAGCTATAGGTTTATTTAGACAGCTGGGATATTTTCCAGGCAGGCTAACACAAGACAGTGTGCAAATGACACCTGAGATTGAGGAGAAGGGTACAGGGATGTTTCTGATTCCCTGACAGCAATGAAAAATGATGATCTGGGCAATCTGATTAGATTTGATACATGAAACGAATTCACGGGTTTTCCTGCCTTTGAGAGCAGCTGTCACGAGGAATTTCAAGAGAAAGTCAAGTCACAAATGAACTCCTATGACCAGAATGAATCACAAATGGTTTACTGCTCTGGTTGTTATTTAATGAAATACATGAACCAGTATTAGACTTTTAAAGGGTTTTCATGAGGTTTCATGACAGGTCTTCTTAATTTTTAATGGTTACTTTCAAAATGTGACAGTTTTCAGAGTTACTCGGGGGTGTACCTAACTGCACCACCTTTCTATTTCAATACGCTGAATTCTTTTTGTGCTTCACATGCAACCTTTGGCATGCAGATTACCGTATAATAACATGGTATGTAAACCAAGATGGTTTATTTTCTCTTGTGATGTGGAGCCAAAGTAGCTCCAAAATCAGGTGTATTGCTTCTGAGAAATGTGTTAGAAGCAGCAAAGCTGTTGTATTTTTATGACATGGAATAAAAACATGAAGATAAAGAAACTGAGATACTACCTCAGATGAAGGACATATTGTCCTGTTTCCAACACTGGCCAAGGACAGGTGTATAATAAGGAACACAAGAACACAGCAGGCACGTGAAGATATAGTCTCCAGTTATTCTCCAAAGCTGTAAGATTTTGCAGTTCAGGAGCTTCCTAGGCCAGAGGTGTTTTCCCTGAATTTAGTGTCTACAGATAGGTTCTTCTTCCATGAGTTTGTCTACCTGCTATTTGAAAACTGAGCCAAATACGTGGACCAAACTTTTATCTGTTTGTAATAGCTAATCTGAGGGCAGCAGCTGACACCAAGACTGATTCTAAGAAAAAAAAAAAAAAGTATAATAAATCTCATTATTGATGCACTTGGCTTCCAAGGAAACAAAACCAAGATGAACTGTGCCAAACAATAAGCATTTCTCAAAGAGCTAACTCTTACATATATAAATGATGACAGAAGTAAGAAGACCCTTTTCTGTAGCTCCTACTGGTAATTTCCAATAAGAGTCCTTGAGCTCAATGGGAAAAAAGAAACCAAACAGAAAAAAAACAAACAGCAAACCAACCAAAAAAACCAAAACCCTCAACTAAAAATTCTGATTGCAGACGGTTTATTCTTTTTTTTTAGTTCAAAAAAAAAAAAACCACATCCAATTTCAATCAGCACTACCAAACTCTCTCAGAGAATGAAAATATTCCATATGAAAATATTCCATAGAAATGAAAGTTGTCACAGATATAATGTCACTTTATGCTTCTTGATCTTTCTTCACTGTAAGAGACATTTTCCCAAAATTAACAAATTTTGTGTGGATCCCCAAAACTTAAGTAAAACCCACAACTGCAGACTCCCCCCAGGACAGCCAGTGTTCCACTGAAATGCAATGAAATGGCCAAGAACAGCAGAGCATCTGGCATGGCTGGGCTCTACATTTCTTAACTGACAAATGCTGCTCAGCCCAAACAAAGCTAATTTACGCCTGAAAATACCTCCTCATAATTGTTTTCACCTGCCAGAAACCATCTGATCAAGAAATCTGTGTGGGGTATATTTTCTCTTGGTCTGTATTTAACCACAGTGGCATATTTCTACAAGAACATCACTATGTTTTATAGACATGCTGGTACTGCCACAAGATTTTCTCATTACTGCTTCCAAAAGCTTATGGTCAGAGCCAACCACAGCTTTTCCTGTATGAGCACTCACAGCTAGACGTAGCTAGACGTCGCTGTATGGTATGGGATACATCCTTTCCGATCTGTGCATTATTTACTTCTGCAAATGCAAAACTTCTAAAGGGGTAAACAACCATTTTCTTTCCTTTGCAGCTGTATAACTCCAAGCCTTTGCACAGATGCATCCTTTACGTCTTGGTTCAAATGAATTGGCAAGCCTTGAAGGGAAACAATGCTTTTGGCATCTCTGAATCATAATTAAATACTTCTTTTATAGACATGTGGCTTTTTGATGACTTTAAAGATCGCTGTGGTTTACTCTTTGATCACACACACAGTGCAGACATAAACTTGAGGTAAGTATTTTAGTATCAATTCCACATAAGGGAAGAGGCCACCCAGAAGGGCCATCTGAGCCTTGGATCCCAGTTTTAGAGAAAAGAAGTAACCCTTTTCATATTATATTATACTGTATTATATTAATTATATATACTCATAATATATAATATATGATAGTAATACAGGAAGAGTTATAGACTCAACTCTTACCCTCAGCTCCCTGGAACCTCTGTCTGGTAAAGGATCAAGACATTACATCACATTTCACTGAGACTAGCTTTTTTCATGTTGTAATAATCATAGAATGGGTTGGGTTGGAAGGGACCTCTAAAGGTCATCTAGTCCAATCCCCCTGCAGTGAGCAGGGACATCTCAATCAATCAGGTTGCTCAGAGCCTTGTTGAGCCTCACACATTCATATTCAATCAATCACAGAATATTAGGGGCTGGAAGGGACCTTGGGCGATCATTGAGTCCAATCCCCCTGCCAGAGTGGAAACCTAGAATAGATCACACAGGAACGCATCCAGGAGGGTTTTGAGTGTCTCCAGAGAAGGAGATTCCACAACCTCTCTGGACAGCCTGTTCCAGTGCTCTGTCACCCTTACCGTGAAAAAGTGTTTCCTTGTGTTTACACAGAATCTCCTATGCTCCAGTTTGTACCCATTGCCCCTTGTCCTGTCATTGGGTGCGACTGAGAAGAGCCTGGCTCTGTCCTCCTGACACTTGCCCTTTACATATTTATAAGCATCAACGAGGTCACCCCTCAGTCTCCTCTTCTCCAGGCTAAGAGACCCAGCTCTCTCAGCCTCTCCTCATAAGGGAGATGTCCCACTCCCTTAATGAGCTTAGTGGCTCTGCGCTGGACTCTCTCCAGTAGTTCCCGGTCCTTCTGGAACTGGGGTGCCCAGAACTGGATCCAGTACTCCAGGTGGGGCCTCACCAGTGCAGAGTAGAGGAGGAGGAGAACCTCCTTCATTAAACTCTGTATTGTGTTATTCAAGCTGTCATTGTTTGGAAGACATTACGTTACTGGTTCTGTATTTGAAGCAAGACGCATTGAGGAATTAGTTTCTTTTATTATACTGTAAACTGTCTGTTCCCAACTAACTGCTGCTGCCTTTGCTGCACAACTCCCTCCTGCAGGACTTGGGCCACATGATTTTGGCAACCAGGAATTGTCACTGGACTTCTACTGCCTTAAAATTCATTTCCTTCTCGATTTTATCTTCATTCTCTTCTGTCTTACTTTTGATTCCTTTTAGTTTCTGAACAACCCCTGCAGAGTGAGATGCAATCAGATGCAGAGCACCCTCCAAAATATTCATCAGGCCACTTCTGCATAGGACTGCTTGAAGCAGGACTGAAGCAACTGATTTCCCCAATGAGTTAAATGCTCACTTTTGTATAAGATCCCATCACTACTTCTGAGCATGATCCTAAGCCCCATGGAGGCCATCTGTGACAAGGCAGAAAGCTGATTGCTCAGCTCCCTTCCTTCAGCAGAGATTTCAGTGGTGGAAACATTTCAGCCTCTCTACCTGGCAACAGTGGTTAACACATGGCATGGAGGGATAATGAGCTCTACTTGTGGGGACAGCAGCATGGGTTTTCCTCCCCACCAGCTCATTTTATTTGTTCTTCAGTAAAGTCTTTAAATCCTTTAGGAAGCAAGTTTTATCAGGCTGAAAGGACTGTCATCACAGCCCAGGGTGGGAACAGCTGCTCAAACTGTGTTATGGTTCATCCATACAGTCTCCCTAGAAAATTTTCCATCATATGTGGGGTTGTTGTTCCACCCAAAAGCCTTTCTCTTCCATATCTATGGCAGAAACCTTCCCGCGTGTCTTCTACAGCCTTTGATCCACTGCAGAAGGGCAAGGAGTCGGCAGGACAACATCTAGTACTTTGCAGATTGAGTGGATAACACTTTACCTCAGCCTCCCCCAGGGCTCACATCTGAGAAAGAGCTTGAGGAACACAGTCAGTGTCCCATTAGAGCATTTGCCAAGGTCAAGGAGTCCAAAAATAGTGGTTGCCACTAGCTGTGGCATAGAAACCTGCTGTAGACTTCAGCAGGAGTGTAAATAAAATACCCAGAAATGGTGGGATTTGGGGAATTTTCAGCCAATTTGGAGCTGTTCTCCAAAACAATCTTGTTTTGTGACTTCTGTCTGTGAAATGTTTCTACCACAAGCCCTCACCTAAGCACCCGAATTAGGGAATAAATTACACTGCTTACCTAATGACTATATGTAATCCAGCGACAACACAGACGGTACTCACCATTACAACTGAAGATAATACTTTTGGAAATTTTACCTGTACAGATATAATTCTATTTCAGGGTATTTGAAAACAGCCATGGTAAAAAAAGACCAAACCAACAAAACAAGCATAGATGTTGTGATTTCACCCTAGACAGCAATTAAGCACCACACAGCCACTCAGTCACTCATCCCCTCGCAGTGGAATAGGAGAGAGAATTGGGAAGAAAAAAGTAAACCTTGGGGGTAGAGATAAAAGCAGTTTAATAGGACAGAAAATGAAGGGAAAATAGTAATAATGACAATAATAACAAAAAAAAATAATAATAGGATGTACAAAACAAGTGATGCACAATAAAATTCCTCACCCCCTGCTGACTGATACCTAGCCAATCCTTGAGCCATGGTGTTCCCTGGCTGACTCCCTCCAGTTTATATACTGGACATGATGTCATATGATGTGGAACACCCCTTTGGCTCATTTGGGTCAACTGTCCTGGCTGTGTCCCCTGCAAGCAACTTGTGCACTCCCAGCCTCCACTGGCAGGACAGTATGAGAAGCTGAAAAGTCCTTGACTTACTGTAAACACTGTTTAGCAACAACTAAACATCAATGTGTTATTAACATTATTCTCACAGTAAATCCGGAACACAGCACTGTACCAGCTAATAGGAAGAAAATTAACTTGATTGCAGATGAAACTAGGACAATATGTCACAGGATGTGAAAAAAAACCAAAACACATTTCATCCAAACTGCCTGTTGGGCAGAGAGTATTGCACCTCTTCGTCTTCCTAAGCTAATGGGTTTTTTAAGTTTTCCCACACAACCCCATTAGAGCTGTCTGTGCAGTTTTACACAGATCCCCAGTTGGTGTAAGACAGTGTGATCTCCAATAACTCTGTTTATGTTAATGGAGGATTTGGCCCAAGGTGTTAAAATATTTACTGCAGAGAGACTCACAGATCTGCTATAATTATGTTTTATCTACTGATCAAACCTCTTACTGTTCCCAGTGCCTTAATTACTAAACTTGGATTTCTTCCAGAAAGAGATAAACACCAGAAGACAGATGGGTAAAAGAAAAGAATAATTCAACATTTCCCTGGAGAAATGACAGAGAAGAAATCATTTAACAATAACCCGAATTAAGCAAAGATTAAGATGTTCTGTAGTCATTGTTCACAAACAAAATCGGACGCGCTACGAAGGGACATGAGCCATGTTACATCCTTGTGTACTCAGCTGGTCCCTGGTGCCTGCTTGCTGAGGTTCCTCTCACCCAGGATCAAATAACTATTTTTACTGGACTTCTGACACT
>VWZK01022071.1:0-82171 GCA_013396935.1 Baryphthengus martii
TCCACTGGACTCTTTCCAGTAGTTCCTTGTTATTCTTGAACTGGAGAGTCCAGAAGTGGTCACAATATTCCAGATATGATCTCTCTAAGGCAGAGTAGATGGGGAGAAGAACCTCCCTCAACCTGCTGGAGACAGGATACCATTGACCCTCTTGACCACAAGGACACACTGCTACCTCATGGTGAACTTAGGACTCCCAGGTCCTTCTCTGCAGAGCTGCTTTCCAGCGGGTTCGCTCCTTACCTGTACTGTTTATTCCTCCCCAGGTGCAGGACCCTAAACTTATCCTTATTGAATTTCATGAGGTTCTCCTCCACCCAACTCTCTAGCCTGTCCAGGTCCTGCCAAATGGCAGTGCAGCTCCGCTGTGTCAGCCACTCCTCCCAGTTCTGTATTTATCAGCAGACTGGCTGAGGAGTCCATTCTGTCCCCCCGTCCAGGTCATTGATGAATATGTTGAACAAGATTGGACCCAGAACTGGCTGCTGGGGAACACCATGAGCTACAAGGCTTCCAACTAGACTGCACCACTGATCACAACCCTCTAAGCTCTGTTGTTTAGCCAGTTCTCAACTCACCTCACGGTCCACTCAATTAACCCACCACATTTCCTGAACTTACCTACGAGGATGTTACATAAGATGGCGTCAGAAGCCTTGCTGAAGCCTTCCATCCATCTGCTTGCAATCAGGCCTTCCAGAGAGCTCAAAGAAAAGGATTCAATCCCTTCTCTCTCACTTTCTTGCTTCATTTGATTACAACTTACAATTTTTTTCCCCCACATTTTCCAAATGGTCTTTACTCTTGAGAAACTGCCTATGTCAGCTTATCAAAGTTTATCTTTGGTCATACAGTTCTCTATCTTTATCACTAAGATGGTAAATTTTGTCCTTTAAGCAATTTCTCCCTTCAATTTGGATCCATATTTAACTTGT
Source organism: Baryphthengus martii (assembly GCA_013396935.1). Classification (NCBI taxonomy): domain Eukaryota; kingdom Metazoa; phylum Chordata; class Aves; order Coraciiformes; family Momotidae; genus Baryphthengus; species Baryphthengus martii. The sequence goes on from VWZK01022071.1 coordinate 936, forward strand.
TTTGCCAAAATAACCTCTCAGATTTCCTTCTGATAGATCAAATAGACTGAGTTCCTTATATCCTAGAGGCTGGTTTTCCAAAGCCAAAAAGATCGTTGTTGACTGGAGACTTTATTGCAGCCTACCAGTATCTGAAGGGGGCCTACAAGAAAGCTGGGGAAGGACTTTTTACAAAGGCTTGTAGTGATAGGATGTGGGGTAATGGTTTGAAACTGGAAGAGGGGAGATTTAAATTGGAAATAAGTAGTAAATTCTTCCCTCTGAGGGTGGTGAGACTCTGGCACAGGTTGCCCAGGGAAGTTGCGGGATGTGTTCAAAGCCGGTTTGGATGGGGCCTTGAGCAACCTGGTCTAGAGGGAGGTGTCCGTGCCCATGGCAGATAGGGGCAGAACTAGATGATCTTTAAAGATCCTGCCAACCCAAACCACTCTATGATTCTGTGATGATTCTGGCTCTTCTCTGAGCACCTTGCCAGTAATTTGGGCCACTTCCATGCACAGCAGACATTGGAACTGTCAGGACATTCTTGCATTTTAAGCTCACTGTTCTTCATTCTTTTAATTGTATTAATTCAGTATAATGAAGTCAATTTAAATTGAGTGTGAATCACCTCATGTGGGCTAGACGTTGGAACACTTCAGAAATCTATTCCGACTGGTATCTCCATCTCTCTGCTTAGATGGAAAAATGTATGGTTGATTCAAGGTGCCTTAGAGCACTTAACACAAACAAACTTGGAATCAATCAACGGAGTGCAGAAAAATACAACAACTAACTTAAAAGGAGAAGTTGTTCTTCATATTACGCTGACTCTTACTCTCTTAAGAGGCAAAAGGGCATACAGAGCAGCATTCTGCCACTAGCCTGTAGACACATGGTGGTTTTGAGGAAAAATCAGTGGAACCGACACAACAGTGTTATTTACAGCAGTGTATAAAATCACTGGAGCTAGTAATTAAAATGATTTATTGGCTTATCTGTAACAATAAAAGAAACATTCGTGTATCCTGTGCTACTAAAAGACTAAAAATGAAGAATTCATTTTTAGGTTGTTTTGAGGGGAACTTTTGTTTTTAAAATAGTGTGCAATTATCAGTATTTCCTCTTAGAACATTATATTTTAGTTATTTTCTATGAAATATCATGGAAAAAAAAGCTGAAAAAATGCAGTCTACTGCAAAAGATCCAAGGATGAATCACAAAATGCTACACCCTGGAATATCCATTAGAGCAACTGGGAATTTGAGCTCTAGGTGTCAAACCCTTAATCACTTCCTGGTATTTTACCCAAATGGTTCTAGATGTTTAGTCAAGAAACTCCTGAATCTCTATCATATACCTTTATAGACCATAGGTTAGAAGTGATAAATGTATTTAGGTTTTACATGTGCTTCTGGGCCCAAACTTTAATTACTGTAATAACATTTTAATTAAAACCAGATAATAATTCACATGACCTGGCTGTGAGTGTATCTGCTGACAGCAGGTGTGTAATGGTACCTAATTCCAGAGGTATATTCAAGGGATTTGATTCATTTTACTAATTTCCAAGAGCTACAATTTGTATCTTACTGATAACCAGTGGGTTAGAGACTACACACCGGTTAGCAAAGCCTGAAACGACTTGTGTTGCCTTGCCTAAATCCACATTCATCCCTTCCCCAAACAGTGATCTGATTTCCTACTATTACCTTATAACATTTTGAGGACTTATGATTGATACAACACAAAGAAGCTTTCATCATTTTCTAAAAAGTTTTCCCATCAGAAATGCTGGTTCAATGAAATTAAACTAGTTCAAGAACATGTAAATGTTGTTTACCTTAATGAGGAGAACATCAAAAATGTTTTGATAAACTTGAAACAAAATATTTTGTTTTGCAAGATGCACCAAGATCCCTATTTTGCTTTCTGATTATAGATTAAAATGGAGTTTCGGCAGTTTTAAATTACCCACAAGTTGGGAATTCCTTTTCAGGGCCAGAGGGGAGGGAGGAGGCCTACAAAAAATTAATAGAAAAAACAGTAACATGATTTCGTTTACATGCCACAAGTCTCCTACCTATATTACATGCTCAAACAAGCCTAAGTTTAATTCTTGTGACCCCAGTAGGTCAAGTGATCAAACAGACACCCCCCACCCCCCCGCTTTCTTTTTTTAATGGGTTAAAACTCCCTTATAGCCTCCTAGGAAGATTTTTGTTGATGAGACAACAGCATCTTATTTCTCAAATTAAAACAAATCTTTAAAAATCCAATTAAATTTATGACATTTTTGTCATACTTGCCAAGTTTCTACATCTTAATGTTCTGATTTTTCCTTTCACCCCACAGGCCCCTCCAGTCCAGGAGGAAGGCTGGAAAATGGCTCCCAGTAATTTCCTTCCAATACTGGAGGAAGGAAACAGTCAATACAAAGGTCAGTAGAAAAAGATAACAATTACAGCTGGAATGTTCTTCTAACATAGCTTAATCTGCAGGTCATTTCTATAAGGTCAAATAGTGCAGCTGCCCAAACTATGGAACATTAAAGCAATGAGGACATTAGATAAAATTGGTATTTAGGAAGGGAATCTCAGTACCTCAAGTCTTCTTAGAAGTCTCTCAAAATCAAGTTAATCGTACAGGAAGGTACAATTCTATGTGAGTGAAAGTGGCTAAGCTAGAACCAAAGCGCTTTGATATTCACACAAGGGCTTTCTTGGATTTTGTGAGAGCAACAAAATGACAGCTGAATAGCAAATAGTCTAAAAGCACTATTTTGTAGATTAGGCTTCAGTACCAAAGTTTTCACCCTCCTGTAGCTCTTCATTCTGTCTCCCTCTCATTCATGGAAAGTGTCCATGGATTCATTCCCCTACCCAGTCTACAGCTAGTCAATTTTTCTTTTTTTTTTTTTTTTCAATTATATGTTTTAATAGGAAGATCACCTTTTTTCAGGCAAAGGCACAAAACCACTGCTGAACTATGAATATACTTAAAAGTGTGTGCAACTTAATGAGCAGAACTCAGCCTTATAGCTAGGAGACTGGCTCTTGTTTCACTCAGAAAGCATCCAGAAGAAAGGGTTTTCAAATCTCAAAAATGGTTTTCACCTTATGTGTGTGGGGGGGGAAGTCACCATTATGCCCTCCTGCTGACAAATTATTGCCATGAGGTTTTCTGCCTGATTTGGGTTGGCTCGAGAGAAAAAAAATGTACAACTTACTTTCTAAATATACACCAGCACAGTTTTACCTGACTTTTGACTTCTAACAATTAGGATTTTCTTACACATTATAAATCATACACCAGTTTTATGGCTAAAGAGGAATTCATCCCAGGCTCTACTCTTGAGTACTACATCAAGAACCCCACTGAAGTCAGCAGGAGTTTTAGATAAGGATCAAATTCATCTGTGCTGCTTTCTTTAACTGGCCAAGAACATTACTTGTGCTTTTGGATGTACTCGGGACAAAGTACTACCTTCCAACTGCAGACTAGCGAGACCAGTGTTTCTGATCCAGCAAGCCCTAAGGAGCAGTATAGAGGCTCCACCTACTGTGAAGTACCAACAAGAAGACAGGAGGATTTCCCATTGCTACGTAGGGTTGGCAATATGGTAGTGAGTAGGAGATGTAGTGGCTGTGCTTTCCAGTGTTTCCGGGATCCCTTGCTGAGGCTTTGCTGTCTAACAGGCTTCAGTACAGTGATGAACTACAGAACCACAAACTCCTTGTATTTATGCAAATAACTTTGCTCCAGGTTGTAGAAAACATGTTTGTCTGGAGGCCAAAGAGGCCTCCTCACACAGAGGCCTTAAACAGTGCTTCCCAACACAGCAGACGATGACAGTGTTAGGAATAAAAGCACCACACATTTCAATAGGTTAGTTTAACAGAGACTCCCAAATTTCACAGTAATGTTCAAGTAACAACAAGTCAGGAGGTTTAAGAGAGGACAGGGGACGCATTTGTCACCCAAACTGTATCTCAACACCAGTACTGCCATTCCTTATAAAATACCTACTTTGAGGTCTGAAAATATAGCACATGTTTTAACTTTTTGCATGAAGATGAGTGCTTAACTGGGGGTGTTGTGTACCTGTATATCTCACAAGGCCTCCCAAGGAAAACCAATCAGACTATTAACTGTCTGTGGAGCCTGCATTCCTATTCAGGCACCACCTAAAGCCAGTCAGTGCAAGTACCAACATCACCACATTATGTCCTGGCAGCACTTGCAGGTACCCTGCAATAATGTGCTCAGGTAGGTCAGGCACAGAAAGTATTCTTTTGTAGGAGATAAAACACTCCAGCCTGCCATTCAGAATTAAACACCAATGCTCATCTCCAGCCCATCTTGCCAGAGCTGGCAGCTACTCCCCCAGCTCTAAAGGCATGTAAGAAGGAATTTTCCGCACATTTTCTGCACAGAGCACAACCAGAAATCCTCAGAGTGGAAAGAGCTCTCTTGCAAGCTTCAAAGAATAGCTGCAGTTCTGTCTTATGCAAAGTAAGAGTCTGTAGCTGTTCAGTTAAACTTCAGGCATTGGGTTTTATTCCTCTTAGTAGTCTTTCTTTTTAGTAAACAGCTCTTAACTCTTCCATGCTGCACAGTTCCCTGCCTCACTCACAAGCACTTGGTGCTTTTTATTGCAGAACACTATCACAATACTACGTGATATTTTTTAGAAAGATTTTACTGGATAAGGTTCCTTTTTTTCAAGACCTCCAGAATCAAATCTAGAATGACTTCTGACCAGAACAGTATAAATAGTTTCTTGTATTTTTTAATTGTAACCTTTATTTCAGTAGCATAATCATTTAGAAAAAAAAAAAAATAAAGAAAAAGAATAAAAAAACCCACACACACAAAAACCCCAAACAAAGCCCAAACAAAACAAAACAAAAAAAAAAAAACACACAAAAAACAAAACACAAGGCTTGAGTTTGTCTTTCTACACTGGGAACTTTTTTCTATTCTTACGTAGAAATGCCTCAGTTACTATAAAAATTTGCACAAAAGTTCAAATTTATTAGTATGTAAATCTTGAAAAATTTCATTGAAGAAGGAAGCTTGATTAAGAAAGGTTTGTATCAGATACTTACAATGGAATCACTTAAAGAGCCTTATGAGTGTGGCTGAAGTTTACCTAAATGATCATTGACAAAACAAACATGTTTGTTTAGTCTTACTCATCTTAGAATTAAGAAACTCTTCCCATGCCATGAAACTGGTTGCTTCGTTACTTACAAGTTTATTTACATATTCGTGAAAACTCATCTACATCTTTTAAAATATTTAAGCATTTCAGTTACAGACTTTTCCACCCCATCTTTTTTTTCCCTTCTACAAAGCTAGTACTACTATCTAAACCTCACTGAAGTTTAAGACTTCTATTCTTCCAGAACTGTAATTAGCAGTTTTGCCAAGATCTGAAAAACTTATTTTATATACTATTGTTGGAAGCAGCCAGTTTCTGTGTAACATCTACTTTTACACTGTAACATCTATATATTTTACGTATTGCAGAGAATACTCGATTTCAGCCCAAACACTCCAATGTCCCAAACTTTAAGGTGTGATGATATTTTTAACCAGACCTCAAAAGATTCAAGTCATTGAAAGGCAATTGAAAGTAAATATTTTAAGAAAAGCTTCATGCTTTAGATAAATTGAAATAATTGAAATATTTCAATTTTTTGTCATAAGTTGTTCTCTTGAAATTCAGGGATATTGGAATTAGCATGCAGAGTGAAAACTAATGCTGCTGAGATGGTGATGTTAGCAGTCACGTTAGTGGTCTGGGCCATCTTGAGTTAAGGTATGCATATAAAACAAACCAAAAATAAGCACACACTATTTTAGAAGAGGTGATAAAGATTGCACTGCATACACACATGCACAAAAAATAGCTCCCATAGCTGGATGACCTTGTCTGTAACAAAATACCAGGCTCTTCTAAATAGCCAGTGAAAACATAACATCCTTAGCCTCCTGACCTGCCTTTAAAAATAACTTTGAAACATTTTGTTGATCTATAAAAGAACATCACGTTTAACACCTAGGAGTTACTGATTTTTTTTTCTAAAATCAGGGACATCTAACCTAATGGCTAATACAGCACTCGGAAAAACTCATTGCCAGGTAGTATCAGAGGCAGCTGCCTGATCTGTGTGGACTGTCACTGGTTTGCCCGCAGTGGATGATAACCACTACCCAATTTTTAAAATTACAATAAACAATTATAAAAAAAAAACAGAATAAAAATCTTTGGATCCCTGCGTGAAAAGAATAAATAGCTAAAACCTAGTACTCCTGTGAAAACACAGCACTTGCAACCTGTTGACCCAATCAGGAAAGTGTTTAAAAATTCACATAACTCCCATGTAACATCCCCTTTCCCCAGGGCTGAAATTCCAGGCTGGTAACACTGGAGGAGGTACCTTTTAACAGAGGCAAATCCGCCTTCCCTCTTGAAATATTACGTGACATCTCTCACGCCATCTGATAACCCACAAGTAATTTAAATAAATTAATGTCTACACCTTTGAGTTTCTTTCCTCATTACCAAAAAATCCACTGTCCTTTCTCCCTCTCTACCATTTTCAGTTATGAAATTAAGACCACTCACCTGCAAAAACTATTCCCTATGCATAAAGCCACAAATAGTCCGCGTGTAATTTGGCTCTGAAAATTCATAGGGAATGGAAATATCAGCTGGTGTTATATTAACTGGACTGAAGCTTGAATGATCTCCTATGGGTACTGTGAAAACCTTTCTGAATTTACAGTGCCTTAGAAACAGGAGTGGATAGAGGAAAGAGTACTCTGTACAAAACAGTTTTTAGAGGCGGCTATGTCTTGAAGTGGAAAGCTGTCATTTTAAATCACCTGGAAAGTGAATTGGCACATACTGTTGGAGATTAGCTGTCATTTATAAAGATAATATCAGGGCTTGAAATTCCAGAAAATGCAAGGTATGAATTGTCTTCCTTCAAATTACCTCAAAAAAATGTAGAAAGATGAGAGGCGTTTCTGTTAAAATAGGTACCTTTTGCTAATAGAGAATTTGGATATGCACCAAGCTTTCTGGACTTCATCTAGGTTTTTTTCTAAAAAGCAAATTGCCTCAACAAAAACAAAGAGCTGCACCCCAGGATCATTAGCTACTTTATCATAAACAGAAGAGTTCAGGGGTTTTTTGATCAACAGTTTGCACAAACTTGCTTTGTTTCCAGAGTTCAGTCTCCCTGTTATTTATTCTTTGCTCAGCACTAAGAAATAGCAGTGCTCTGTCAGGTGGGCCTTGTCTCTTCCAAAAAATCTTCAGCTGCCTCGCAGTTACTGCCTCAGGCTTCAAACTCCCCAAAGTTAAAGGTCTGTGTGGTCGTGCATCATTTGTGGGTTGGATACAAAAAAGGCTATTGCTCTGTGAGCCTTGCTGTCCCCTCTCACTCCCATTTCCATGTGCTCTGAGCAGGTTTTTATACCTATTCCAGTGCTCCTGGCAGAGCATTTGATAGGTGGACTGTTCAGTGGATAAGGAATTGGCTGGATGGTCACATCCAAAGGGTAGTGGTCAATGGCTCAAAATTCAGGTGGAGAGCAGTGACAAGCGGTGTCCCTCAAGGGTCCGTACTGGGATCCATACTGTTCAATATCTTTATCAATGATATAGATAGTGGGATCGAGTGCACCATCAGCAAGTTTGAAGATGACACTAAGATGAGTAGTGCTGTCGATATGCCAGAGGGACAGGATATTGTCCAGAAGGACCTGGACAAGCTGGAGAGATGGGCCCAGGTTAACCTCAGGAGGTTCAACAAGACCAAGGTCTTCACTTCACTTCAACAAGTGCAGGGTCCTGCACCTGGGCTGGAGCAATCCACATCATCAATACAGGCTGGCGCCCTTCAGAAAAGAACTTGGGAATGCTGGTGGATGAGAAGCTGGACATGAACAGACAGTGTGCACTTGTAGCCCAGAAGGTCAATCACATCCTGGGGTGCATCAAAAGAAGTATGACCAGCAGATCAAGAAAGGTGATTCTGCCCATCTAACCTGCTCTGGTCAGACCTCACCTGGAGTATTATGTCCTGCTTTGGAGCCCTTAGTATAAGAAGGACATGGACCTGATAGAATGAGTCCAGAGGAGGGCCACGAAAATGATCAGCAGGTTGGAAAACCTCTCCTACGAAGACAGGCTGAGGGAGCTAGGTTGTTCAGCCTGCAGAAGAGAAGGTTCTGGGGTGACCTAATAGCGACCTTCCAGTACCTGAAGGGGGCCTACAGGAAGGCTGGGGAGGGACTCTTTACGAAGACCTGTAGTGACAGGACGAGGAGCAATGGTTTTAAACTAGAGAAGGGCAGATTTAGGTTGGATGTTAGGAACAAGTTCTTTACCATGAGGGTAGTGAAACACTGGAACAGGTTGCCCAGGGAGGTAGTTGAGGCCTCATCCCTGGAGATCTTCAGGGTGAGGCTTAACAAGGATCTGAGCAACCTGCTCTTGTTGAGGATGCCCCTGCTCAGTGCAGGGGGGTTGGACTAGGTGATCTTTGGAGGTCCCTTCTAATCTAAACCGTTCTATGATTCTGTATTTCAGCCTCATGTGAATTATTACAAAGACTAACTTGCAAGGTTGCAGCAGCTTTAACTTAGCATTAAATAACCAAGCAGGAGAGAACAAGGAAACTTCCTGATTTAAATTAAACACCTTCCTTTGGTCCCCAAGCTTGCATTGTGCCAGCGGAGACACACACGTAGAGAGTGGACTCCTCAAGACAGGAGCCATCTTTGCAACTTCTTCATGGTAAATCTTGAAGCACTGTGCTATTAAACAGAGAGAAAAAGAACACCCCAGCATCGGGTACAATACAGTTCTGCTGATACTATACTACCTTGAGGATGAACAACACTGCAGGCATTCAGCTTTACAACCAGAAAACGACAACCCTCCATATGCCATTATTCTCCTGAAATCTGATACTAATTTGTAGCCCAAGGTAAAAAAAAAGTTAACCTCAAGATTTACAGATCCTAACACAACAGGGCTCTGAACTTGATAAGGGTCCCTAGAGCCTGCTACTTTCATACAGCTAATAATTTAATAAAAGCTGCCTACAAGTACGTATTTTTCTGCCTCCAGAAGCAGATGGAGAAACCAATGGCTTCTGTAACTCCCCCCACCTTTTTTTCTTTCTTTTGGATAACAGTCTTTTGGCAGAACAGAGACGAGAGATGGGATTTTCACCAGGATCATGACCTGGAGCTGATCAAAGAAGAGAAACGGGAAGAAGTGGAGGAAGAGATCAGAGTGCAGGTGTGCTTACAATAGTAAGAGGACACTAATAATGTGCATTGCCTGTGTATATTTCTCTACAGCTGTAAGAACTGGCCCTGCAATAGATCTTACCTCCTCCCAGAGTCCCTACTATCTGTTCTTTGCTTTAACACTTGTGTAGCTGAAGATTTGTCTGAGGTGTCATGGCAGAACAGAAGACTTAAATTCGACTGTGTTTGTCTGGGTAGGTTGATGAATTGATGCAACAGAACCTGAAGAATCTCAAACTGGCTGTGGATGGAGAGAAGAGCGACAAACAGAAAAAAGGAAAAACAAGCAAAAAGGTAAGAGCAACAAGGTGGGAGAATTCAGGGTAAATCTCAATTCCCTGCCCAGACACAGTGGTGTTCAGTGCAAACCCTAGTCTCACAGATACCAATATCCAAATGTCTACCCTAAGCATTTACTGAATCTCAAGGCAGAAGCTTTTAAACATCTGTTCACCTATGGCTTTTTTTTTCCTTAGCTTTTCCCCTTAGCTATTGTTATTCTTTAACCTTTATAAGTATTGCTCAGGACAAATTGAACTGTTCCAGAGAAATCATTACAAGATAGATCAGATTTTCAAAAGGGATACACACCCTCTTATCCAGTCAAGCAGGAAAATCCAGGCAATCCCTCTCTTTAAGGGGACGGGTTGAGATTAATACAGTCGTCTTAAAATTCAGACATATAGATGTGGCACTGAGGGACATAGTTTAGTGCTGGGCTTGGCAGTCTTAGTTAACGGTTGGACTCGATCTTAAAGGTCTTTTCCAACCGAAACGATTCTAAGATTCCAAGGAAGGCATGGATCTGGGTGCCAGCAAGTTTTCCAGTTGCTATCTGTTTTCCTCCTACATTAGAACTGGTTAATGTGTTTCAAAACTGTAGTCACCACCACAACAAAAAAAACTAAACAAAACTGAATGCTGTGGTGTAATCTTTACCTGTAATACCATGTGGCTCACATACAGCCAGATAAACAATAATTACATTACTACTTACTGTGGAAAGCTTTGGGAACTTGCAATTTAAGTCAAGTTTATTTATTTAAGCTTATAAAATAGGTTAAAGACATGCATTATTTTCAATATTTGCTCCCCACTGAAACACAGCACACATCACTTTCACATCTTGTTCTACACGGAGTTCCACAGCTTGAAGTTCCCTTGACTTCTTACCAAAGCAGTTCAATTATATCTCTTGTCAGTGCAAAATAACTCAAAGCTCACAGACCCTACCATTCAATCAGCAAATCCACTCAAAATCCTCAGGGGAAATAGAGAACCCTGATCTCATGTTGTACTTCATCTCTATAATCCTTTTTGCATGCAAATACTTGCTGTTGCTGTACTTCTACTCAAATTATCTTTTAAAATACTCTTTCACCTGACAAACACCCAGCAGCAACAACACACCACTGGAGCATCTCTGACAACAGATATTGCAATGACCTCCCCAAAGTTGTCATGGGCAGATGCATTTAGATCAGCTGGACAAAACTGCTTCAAAATGTCACGTTGGAATTATAAAGCTTTGTTAGGGGTTGTGGTTTGGCTTTTTTTACCTTCAACATAGCGTTGGAATGGTTTTGGGTGGTGGGAGGTTATTTAATTTTTGTTTTCCCAAGTTGTGCCAGTAGCCTGAGAGAATGAAGGGGAGAGAGAGAGGAAAGTAGTACTAATTAAATAATACAAATGCTCTAAAGATTTTATCTGGAGAGAAAAAAAAGTTATCTTTTAAGGATGGGGAATGGAAGGAGGTATCCTGTTTTAGTCAAAACACAGCTTCCTCGTGCAAAACTATTTAAAATGTCCAATCTGCATTAGCAAAGATTTTTTCTAATCAGTATTTGCATAAATATCTCAGTCCATAAACCAACACAGTGTTTGCATACCTGTGCACACAAACTTCAGATCTGTTTTATGAAAATCCGACCCATATAACAAGAATAATATGAGCTGGAAAATTATGGAAGCAGCTTATTAATTTGTTCAGCAAAATTCCTTTAGTTCACGGGCTGCGTTGCCACATCCTAGGTCCCATGTCTCCTCTTCCTAACTCTACCTTTTTCAAGCACACCTTAGCATAAGTGGTTTACAACTGAAAACAATCTGTCGAGTCCATATTAAAGAAATCTGCCTCCCCACAGGAAATAATTTGAGTTGGTAATCCTGTTTGAAAGTCCCTTTTGTGGGGATTTCAGTAAAGACATTGTGGAATTGGCCTCTACAAGGAAAGTATAAGGAAGCTAATTACCCCGCTCCAGTCAGTGCCTCAGATGGCTTCCACCTGAAACAAAATATAACAGCTCCAGGCATACACATCAGCCACTCCTTTATTTCCATGCACTGTATTTTCTAGGCCAAACTTTATCACTAACTCCTAAATTTTCAAATACCACTTAATTCTAAAAGCTGACAACCCTGCCAAGAATTGCTCTTACTGCCCCTGAAGATAAAAAACCCATTATACCACCTTTGTGGAAGAATCATTTTGAGTGGAAAGGCAAATCACTCTTCTGATTACAAATGGATCTCTAGACCAGTAGGCTGGTCTGGAAATACATAAACTAATTAGATTGCACCTAATAGGCAACAAGGCACATTGATATCATTTGAGGCACAGGATCTCTGCCTCTATCCATGTTGGAAGCATCTTACCCCACAGACTGTCCCCCCTATTATTTGTCCTTCAGCAATAGCTGACTTGGGCTCCCATTGCTCCAGGTAGGTCCTGATCTGATGACTGTCACAGGAGACGCAACTGGAACAAAGGAATGTAGTTCAGCTCTGCTGCTAATTACATTTTTCTTCACTGTGCACAGTGGCAGCTTGTCACCTGCCCAGCCATGGATGAGCAAGCTGGGATTGTAAGCACCAGCGTAAAAAAAGATCGAGAAAAAACTTGAAGGGCATTTGCCTCCTTGTGAGGGATGCAGCATTGATGCCTAGAAAGGCTGGCAAAGAGGTGTCAGAGGGTCTAAGTCCCCACCTAGCCTAGAGAAGTCTGTTATAAAGCACCCAAAGTGAAAGAGAAAGGACTAGCATTTTCCAGACAACTCGATTTCTAAAAAGTTGGTGGCATCCTTTTGCTACTCCAACTCCTTAGTGAAATGTTGTTGTTCTGAGTCCACCTCTTTCTGCCCAAACTTCTGAGTTGGGTGGATCAACACAAGCGAACACCATTACAAATATTTCTGACCCAACTGTCATACCCAGAGGGCTTAGCAGCCAAGGGTGTTTCTCCTGAGAATCCACAGCCAAGTAAACCACCACAGCCCTACCTTCTTTAAGCTGGTTTTCCATCCAACATAAGAGCTGACCGATCAACCCTCTGCAGCTACTGACCTGGAAGTTACATCTGATTGCTTATCAGAGTGCTTTTTATCAAGTCCATTGTTCTGCTTTTCCTGCGCCGCTCCCTCAAGGATCCATTTCCAGTCCAACTGCAGGTAAAACAACCCATTGCAAGGGGACACACCCACACATACACAAAACCATGGCCAGAATCAGGGGGTGGGGGAGGGTGTAAAAGAAAAAATAACACAAAAAAATGAAAGCGGGGACATGGGAACCTAAGTGTGTAAAAGTTACTTCTGAAACAGGCCTTGCTAGCATCTAACTGCACCTTTGGATATCCCTTTTTTGATGCAGCAAAGAACCACAAGAGGTTAACTATAGCAGCAGTCATGATAAGAATATTGACGTCATTCTAAAGACTTGATAAGAGCAAAGCTGTAGTGAATAAAGCCAGAAGACAGGCTAGGTCAGAATTGTCCTGATTTTGAGGACAGTGATTCACAATCTCTGTTGGATTTTCTGTAGCTGATGGAGATTAGCACCCAGAGCTCTCAGCCAGCTGTGGGGGCTGTAACTGCTTTGGATGCTGTGGCTAAATCCAACAGGGATTGCAGAGCAGAGCCTCTCATTTAGCAAGGGCTTAATAGGCAGCGGGAACATCTTTCTCTAAGGACTTTTCCAGTATTTTCTCATAGCCAGAGAAGACTTCTCAGCCCAGAGCAGATGAGCACACAGTGCAAATTTGCACTTGCTCAGCTTCCTGCCCAAGCATCTACAGCTGATCCAGGGAATCCACTCAGACATGTTATAGACCACTACTTACACACTGTCATTTCCCTTAAACCAAAGAGTGCTTTCCTCTTGTTATTTTCCTACATACTCTGAGGCAGTAGCCACAGACAGCTGATGGCAGCAGGATTTGTATGATCATAGCCAAAGGGTGACACACATCCCGCAGTTCCAACGTGGAACAGTTCCCTCAAGGAGACATTTTGGCTGCCCTTTCCCTTTTAGTTCCAAAGATGCTCCGCTCTGGAATCTGGTCTGAAATAGGGTCCGTGTTTGCCTGTAGCAACCTCCGAGCTACTCAAAACATTTTCCTGAGCCCACACTGAGCACAGCAGACAATCTTCTGTCAGCTGCCAACTAATAGCTGATGCAGTTCGCTACACGTGACTTATCAAAGCAGAAAATAACTAAGTAAATGGATGGCTACACAGAAGCTAGACTAACATTTCAGAGCTAGAAACAAGGAGATTTTCATTCTAAATGATGAGCGTGTTCGCATTCGTTAAACATGATCATTTTCTAAATAAAAGCAATTCCCAGTAAGACATTTTGGAGGAAAGCCATTGTCTACAATTCAGATTTCCCCTTATCGCATCTCAGTGTTTGCCAGATTTCCCACAATTGCTGATGTGTTTTCCTAATTAACATTTTTCCCCCTGCACAGTTCATTTTTGTTTTACTCTTGAGTTACTTTATTGGTGAAGCTGCCTTGAGGACAATACCAGTTGGCCATAAATTCAACATATGCTTAGTGCCTTTACATAGGTAGAAATGAGCTTTTTTTCCCAGTCAGACTCCATGGGAAGTCATCTAGCTTGTTGGAAGAAAGGTTAAAGCAGCAAAGCTGGAGGAACCCAGAAATAAGCTGCCAACAACCTCAGTATTTCCTCAGTTGTTAAACCAGCATGGCACATGCTTTGTTCTTCCCATTCCTTCTCTCTAAAACAAAACCCACTGGCACATTCTAACAAGTATTCACTGCCAAACTTATATATGTAATGAAACCCAAGGTATAGCTCTCCAGATACATGGTGGTTCACATTATTCTAATCCAAAATTTAAACCCATCACCTTTTTCCCCGTTTATCTTACCCACCTAGTTCTGGGGTTAATTTCCATTTTCATCTAGATTATCTTTGATGTGTTATTAACAGTAACAGGTGATTGAACCACAGGTTATTTACCTTGAGGCTATGCTTGAAAATTTACAATTGATATGTTTCTGAACGCTCTTAACCCATTCTTGAAAAAAAACAAACAAACCAAACCAAACAAAAAACCCAACAACACACAAAAGAAAACCACCAAAAACAAAACCCCACAAACTAAAAGCCACCAACCAGCATTTTCCAGATAATTGGATAGGATTTTTCCAACTCAACAAGATAGCCTCTCGAGCTCTGCAGAAGTATTCGCTGTTAAGAAACTAAACTACACAGCAGTATTCCCAGGAAAGCAAACGTAAACTTTTGGCAAGAATAACCTTTCAGGATCCACTAAGCATTTAAGCACATGCTTAAACTTAAGCCGTTGAAATCCCATAGCGTACAAATGTCGCTGGGTGAATAGTTCCACTGAAGTGATGCTGAAGTGCTCTGCAGAACTTAAGTACAGACACCGGTGGTAGGCACTAAGATGGATTAATGATGCCCTCTCCACTCCTAATTATCCCTAACCATATTTATGGCTTGGGAGCTATAATTAATGGAAGGCCTTGACATTACTGATTCACATCTTTCTTATTTATGTTTTCCATGGGATTTTTGGTTGGGTTGTTGTTTTTTTACAGTATGTAAAGAAACTAGTCACAGAAGTGAAAGTGTGGTGAAAGTATCAAGAGAAGAGCAGGTCATGTTTTCCTGGCCTCTTCAAGCTTCTTCCCCAAGGCATTAGGAAGGAGAAAGTCAAAGACTGTCTAGTGGTTAGGAGGCTAGCCAGAAACTCAGGAGGGCTGTTTTCAGGTCCTGGTCCAGCTGTAAGCACCCCGCGTGATGCTCAAGAAAGCTACTTATGTATTTTACCCCAATGTGAAAAAAGTATGAACAGCCTCTGGAGCAGCCTCTTGGATCCCACACTATTTTCCTTCCTGCTTCCCTTTTGGATAAGGGCCATACCCACTCAACTACAGAGTCCTGCTCCAAAAAGGAGGTAAAGGAGAGATTTCTCTCAGAGCAAAGGACCCTGGAATTCTTTTGAGTGCAACTTCCACTAGAAGGGGTAGGATTGATCAGTCTGACATGGTAACAGTTGCAGCTCAGGTACCTGGACTCCCTGAGCAGCTGTATTTTAGAAGGAAGCAGCAGCCACCAGATTACTTCAAGCAGAGTCCGCTTCACCTCTCCCATGCCTTGATGAGGCACCTATAAATCATAGAATGATAGATTGGGTTGGAAGAGACCTTTAAAGCTCGTCTAGGCCAAGCTCCCTGCAGGGAGCAGGGACATCTGCAACTAGAGCAGGTTGCTCAGAGCCCCAGCCAACCTCACCTGGAATAGTTCCAGGCATGGGACATCAACCACCTCTCTGGGAAACCTGGGCCAGGGTCTCACCACCCTCAGTGTAAAGAATTTCATCTTTAGATCTAGTCTAAATCTTCCTTTCCCTCAGGTCATATCCAAGAATATGTTTTTTTTCCCTTTGAATTCTTTCAGTAGCAAAGGTCATATTCAAACATTGAAACATTTGCTGTTCTGGCCTTCACTTCTGTACATTCAAACACATATCTCTGTACTAAGATTACTAATTCCTGCCTGTTTTTGTGGTCCTCAGGAAAAAAAGATGACCATGAGGAAAAAGATACCTGAGATGGAGGAAGATCTGACTCCTGATAGGTAAATAGAAGATCCCGTTTACCTGAGATTCAGACCATGAGGCTGCATCTTCTTGTTATTAGATATGCTGCCAGCCCTCTCAATTTTTAATTAGACAAGAAGCATCTCAACACTACTACACTTACTATGATCCGGAGCCCTACAATACATAAAACCTCTTTACTAACAACTATAAATATCCATTAATAGTCTAGATGTTAAAAAACAATATATACAAACTTGAAGAGCACATACACTTCAGCTAAAACCTTTTTTGCATTCCCAGGGAACGAGCTGCAGCCTTCCCATTGCCCCTGGCTGATGGTTTTACAGCACCCCAAATAACAGGACAATAAAACACAGCTTTAATGCTACACAGCACAGATCTTATCGTCCTCCGCCCCTCTCAATTCTTCAGCAATGCATACAAATTGAGATTCCCCCATTTTGCAACCACACTCCACTAGAGCCAGTCTCCATTAACTTCAGTCAGGTTAATTCCAGTATGCAAAGCTAAGCCCAGGCAGGATATTGGCCCCCTTTGCCCCTCTCCCATACTTGCAGGTGCAGAAGCAGCTGGCAGTTTTGTTGACTGTCAGATTTTCCATCCTAGCTGAAGCCTGATAAGGGAGGCTGAAGACAGGCCCCTGTACTCTATAAATCACCCTTCACATCGGAGATAACGTACATGTCATAAATCAGTCTTATTTATCAATAAGTGTTCTGGCAGACCTGAAAATTTCTTGTGTACCCTCGCTATTTTAAAGCACCCTTATCTTATTTGGAGAATTTGAGAGGATTTCTTCTTTTGACATTATATTTTTAGTGAGCTCGTGATGCATACACATTGATAATCCAGTCATTTTTCACCTGTATACATAACAGACACACACACACAAGTATGTTACCACAGGGACCTGCTCATTCAGCAGCAGGGCAGGAGCAGACCCAGCTCCCAAGAGGGCAGAGCTGGAGAACGTCATGAAGTCACACACACTCAGTCACTGCAGGAAAAAACCACGTGGTATTCACCCCCACAAAGCGGTTTGTAGAAGACACACATACCAAGACCTGGACTAGATCGCTTGGGTGCTAGATTACACAATCGGTCGGTGATCTCTCTACCTGCCTTAAAACGAAATAACCTCTCCAAGCAAATATTTAAAATAAATGAGTCATAGATTATAACAGAGTTTGACCTCTCTTACGTGAACAGCGCCAAAGTCTAATAAGGATGCATATATTCTGTGCTTTTAAAATTACTCTTCCACAAATCTGCTTCTTTATATATAAAACTTCATACAACATATAGCCATTTAAGAACATAAGCTTTTTAATAGCTGGCTTTTAAATCAGAGTTTGTGTGGCATTTTGGTCCACACTTTGCTTTTCCCTGCTGAGGAAGCATTTCAGAAATAACCAAGGGAAACTCAGGTTCGTCTCTGCTTTGGCACAGTGGAGGGGGTAAAGGGGGCTTAGCCAAAGACTGATGAAAAGTAGAAGTCATGTTGCCAACAGAACTGTCAGCTTTGTCCTGTTTCTACCTTCTGCTTGTTTTAAGATACATCCTCAACATAAAACCACTGAGAATGAGAGCAAGAGCCAGGGTAGCAAAACCAGCGTCGTTGAAGGTGCATTAAAGTTTGTGTTGCTTATTACTGCCCCTGTATTAATTGTGCCACTAATACTGCATAAACATAAAGCCTCCCAGCTGAAAGGAAAAAGGCTGCAGACCTCAAATTATATATATGGTTTTATTAGCCAGCTGAGAGTTGTTATTAAATATTTTTATTGTAGCCATACCAGAACTTCCTAATTAAGACAGGTGACAAAGACAGAAAAAGCTCAGGGACTGAAGGAAGAGGATGTGAAAACTTGAAAACTGAACAAGCAGTAAAAGACCTAAAGATTCACATCAGTATTGTTTATACTAACAATACAACAAGAATTTCCAACAGGCTTGTTTATTACATGTAATCCTTGAAGCAATTTTTAGAACCTCGTGCCAAAGGTGTCATTGAAATTAGTACTTAGAACTTCAGAAGGGAAAGTGTGGAGAACATCCACACCAATAGAAAAAACAAACAAGTTTAAGTGTATTAAATCCTCAGTTACTGGGAGCTATTTCCAGCCACTAATAGAGACAGGAAGAAACTATTCTACTGGAGAAGTTATGCCTGTTTTCACTGTATTTCCACCCCCACAATTCTCCTTCAGCCAGCACATCCCTAACACTGCAGTACCTGGACCACTGGTTGCTCTGAACATGTCATTCCCAATGTGTTCCTGACAAGATGAGGCTGTCTACTGCAAACAGAATAAATTCCAAGAAGAATTAATGAATTACTTCTAATTGGAGAGCTAAGTGAATAGGTATAGCAGTGTTAGGATTGCTATTATTGTATAATTTAAAAATAATTTCCCAGTAATTGATATTAATGAATAAGTCTATTACACAAGTCATAACTGATCTTGCATCACCTGGAAACGGGTAACGGAACTGGTGTGAGAGGGAGCTGTGTGGTGTGCGAGTAATAAAAGAGATTGCTCACCATGTAACACAGAAAACTGTACTTATTGATTTCATATTGATGACACTAATCACCTTTACCTCTGAGCTACAAAATACATTTATAAAGCTGAGGAACCATAAATAACGCTCAAGCTTGTTCAGTTATTGAAGGACTGAGCTTTTTCTTACAGTGCCCTGGAATTTGAGTGATGTCTCTTGTCCATAGGACCATCGATTCTCTGTACAAGGAACTAGTGGAGAATGAATTACTAATAAAAGCCAAGACCGTGAATCTCTCTGACTATGTTGGTAAAGTACCTATTTTACAGCTAATACGGTGTTTAATCTAACCAAACATCCAGCCATTCAGTGCTCACCGACCCCTGTTTCCAGTCAAGTGTGAGTTCAAGAGTAATTACACTTTCAAGACTTTCAAACTTGACTATCTGAAGCCATGCATGCAAATCAAGCCTGTTTCTGCAGGGTGCTTAGTACCTTTCACTTCTGCTACTGAAAGCAGGACCTGTTTGTAAAGCTGGTGCTCGGCTCCAAGCAGCAACACCTGGCAGTCTTCATGGTTTGTTTTTTTCATGTCACAACCCACTCTGAGGTGGAAGCAGGACATCCTTTAAGGAGCACTGCCCAGGCATTAGCAAGTCAGTACAAGTCTATCACACTGGTGATCATAACCCATCTAGAGTATTTGCAAAAGAACGGCAAAAATCACACTTTCAACATTTCTTCACTCAGCAGAGAAGACTCACCCCCTTACCTCCACCTCCCTGACTGCCCATGAACTTTGAGCAGTGCTTTGAGGCATGTCTGGCCCTTGATTTGAGTAAGATGTGTCTCTTCCTAGTTCTGCATTTAATAATCCTCTTGCTCAGCCTCTGTTACCTGCAGCTGCAATCAGACACGCTCTACACAAAGGTAAACACACACACACACACACACACACACTTCCAGGCTGCATAGGAGTCTCATGCCATCTCCAAAAGCATTTGGTGACGTACAATCAAAACCACAGCAACCTTAGCAGCACAAAAGCCAAGATTCAGTTGTTGCAAAGGTCACCAATATTGGAATTCTCAGACATCCAGAAGCCTCAATGCCACTGACTGTTGGTACAGTATATGTCCGATCCAGAAAAACTAGACCCTCATACACATCACCACATTATGTAAACTGAGAAGCACCAATTATTGTGTTCAATCTTTGCCCATTCCATTGAAGGCTGAATTATAAGGTATTTTATGCTCATTAAACATCAGTAAGTAAGGTAATAGAATTTTTTCATTATTCTTTTGTCCAACAAACGTTCCCGACTACAGATGTTTAAGGCACCTCTTAGCCAGTAGATAATAATTAACATCTGGTGACATCAAAGTTGGAAGCATGCTGAGATAGTTTTGGGCCACCTTCCCTTGACCCTGAGGTTTGAAGCCTTGGCTCTGCTGCAGCCTAGAGCAACATAAGGGCTGCTCCAACTTACACTAATAGTCAGTTGCCAGCACCAGAAGGTGCTGGGCGTAGAAATGCAGAGCTGAGCAATATCCACCTGGCTGCTTACACCCATGCCAGGTTCCCCACAGAACCAGCACAGATGCTTGGCCCACACAGACCAGGCAGTGAGGAAGTGGCTCATCCCATCAAAGCCATCTCTTCCTCGCTCAAAATTCAGTCATGCTCCTTGAGCTGCCAAGACAAGATGCAGAAGGTATTTAGGGCTGGCCTAGGATCTGAAGCTAGATTTCTTTGGTTTTAAATCCAAAACTCCCTTTAAGGGTCCAAGGACACAGTCAAAGCCTGCAGAAAAATAAGTCCTCATCTACTCAACTCTTACAGAGCTGAAGTCTAAGGGCACTGACTCCCTGTTCCCGGGAAAAGGACAAAGAGTAGAATTGTGCTACACAGTGAGTAAAGGCACTGAAATGTCCCCTCTCTATGACAAACTGACATCACCGAACTAATTTTCTTGGTGACCTTATCTAAATTAGTCAGAGAATATCCACCGTGATTTATGTTCAGTTGCAATTAAACCCTTTGATGCCTTCTAATTAAATCTGTGAAGATTAATTCCTATCCAGTTCTTTTGATTTCTCCTTAAATAAAAGATAAAACCTGAAATGAATTTTGTTCTTCAGAGGGGAGGGGGCAGTTGCACCAGAGCTTGTCTGTCTTTCTGCCCCCAAATTACAACTCCACTTTCTTAACCATTGCTAATTTACCTTGGCTCCAGAGAGCTCTGGTGCTCTCCCTTTCTATCTCCAATAAAAAAATAATATATAGTTATTTTTCAATAATATTCACAAAAATGGCATCTAATTTATGCGAAGAAAATCATCATTGACTACATCATCACAACCAGTTTTCCTGCTTGTGGCCCATCCTTCTGGATCTTTGTTCTCTAACATATCTTGCATATGGGCTTTGACAGGGTGAGCAATGCAATTACAGCTCTGTAACAAGAGCTGGAGCAAGATTAAGTCGTTTTGGTTCATGTCAGGGTTACATTTTTTTTTAGTTTTCTTGGGTTGTTTTGTAGAGGGTTGGCTGGTTTTGGTTAGGGAGTTGTTTTTTTTAAAAAAAAAAGGTGAACTGCAAAGCAGAGCACCCCACCCAATTAGGCAACACACTTTAGATGTCTAATATAATAAGGAGGGCAGATGTGATGCAGCCAGGGGAAAGCTTGTTAGAATATCTTTTCCCCCTTTTTGAAATCCTTTCGATGAAGCATGATTCACTGGAATTCCAGTCCTGTAAAATCCCAAATCTAGAAATCCTTTGCCAGCAGTGTGATTTATGGTGCTAACGACTCTTCTCCACCAAGTCCCTGTAAAAGGGGCTACTGGAGGCTGACTGCTCTGCCCAACACCTTCCACAGTCTGGAACGGAATGTCCACAGCATGCTTAACTTCATTTTCCTTTGCAGTTCACCTTGCAGATTTCTCAGGGCAGCGTTCCACAGCAACATAACCCTCTTGGAGTCCCCATCCCTTGACGATACCAACTTTGCCGAGAACGTTATATTGGCATTCTATAGTTGTTTTTCATTACTTGAGTTATGCATTTTATAAGAATGCCATGTCACATTCATTAAGCCTGGGCTTCCTCCCTGCAGGCGAGTACAACTACCTGGGGAGTGCACTTCGGCAGGTAGACGTCGAGCCAACGCCCTCTCTCGCAGATGTCAGACAGCTAGTAGCGCTGTACGGAATATTGCCATTAGGTAAGAGCACAGCAAAAATGACTGGAGGGCAGAACACGATGGCTTTGTTTCCTGTCCGTAACACGCATTTTTACTGGCTTTGACAGGGCTTGATTAATCGTAATCTAGAGCATTTTGCAGTATAATTGTTTTTCAATTAAGCCTTCTGAGTGAAGACTGTATCATTTTAATAGCGCATAAAGGACCCTGCACATGCTATTGTCAGGTATTGCAGTTCCATACTGGCCCTGTTTGCATGTTAACAGTTTGTGAATGGCAGCACATAAAAGGAAATCACTTGGGAAAGATAATAGCTAAAACAAGCTCCAGTGATCAAAATTAATCAAGTTAAGGGAAAGGCTGAGGTTGCAATTTGTCTTTTACAAGCTGGCTAATGTTACTCAGCACTAAACAACACAATCATTTAAGGAATTAGTCTGAATACATTTTGTACATCAGAGAGAATGCTTTTAAATGCCTGGCAGTTTTAATGCCAGACTCAGCCGAAATCTAACAAGGGTTGTTTGCTCTTAACGTAACATCTACCCTTTATTTTACTTAGAAATGGCATTAAGCCAAACTCTAGCAATTGCAAGAAGTGCCTGTCTCAAGGGCCTCTATTCATACTTTGCTTGCATCTTTTTCCATTCCTGATTGCATTTCGGGGAGATTTTTTAACTAGGCATGTCGTCCCCCCCAGGCTTTGTCATTTTCTGCTCATCCACTTTACAGAGCCAAAGAGCTGATGTCTCCCTGCCTCCATTCTGGCAAATGGAGCAAAGCTGACACAGAGCTTCTGCTTTTCCCTCCCCCTCACACGCCCTTCAGAAAGACCAGTGCTCAGGCTGTTCTCTAAATACATGTCCCTGGCTCATCCCCTCCCCAAAGCAGGCTCGATGTGCCGCAAAGAGCTTGGTGCTACAGCATGCAAACCTGCTTCGTTCAGGTTTCAGGTAGAGAAGGGTGCTCCTGCCACTCTGCAGCTCAGTCTGAAGAGTCAGGGTGCTAGCACCACCCTTGCCTTCAATCCGTGTGGGGCTCTTCCCATCTGAAAGACACTCAGCTGGTTTGGGGTAAACCCTCAGGGGTCAGCTGCAAGTTTGACTGCAATCAGCTGAGTGAGCTCAGCAGTTATCCCCAAGTGCAATGTGGTATTTCATGTATTCAATAACTCCTCCAAGGTTATGTTTTAACACCAACTAATCTATGAAATTGAGCCCCAAGATTCCCCTAAGGCGAGAGGAAAGAGAACCCAGAAGTTTTCCACCATTTATAAAATAGGCTAAAAATTTAGGAATCTAGGGAGAAGAGACCCTGGAGTAGTTAAACAAACAAGGTATTTGCAATAGCAGTTTTAAAAATGCCTTTGATTAAAAGAAAGATATTGCATGAGCCAAAAAAAGGCACCGGAATGGTTTCACCTCATGGGTGATATGTTATGGATGACGTTTTACTTAATTGGCCTCAGAACTAGTGAATCATTATATAATTGTGTATGTGTAGAAGAGAAAGTTTCTCAAAATAGTCACCGGATGGCAGGGAAAGCTCCAGCTTCAATGGCACTGAGAAAATTATAAGCAGCTGAAAGGAGAAATAATAGTAGAAGATATACTTCATCTTTAACCACAGAGGAGTCTGCCGCTCTCCTCGTAATAAATCTATGTGTAATAGTAATAAATTGGTATGGAACGACCAAATATTAATAAAGCCTGGGTGGCTGACAACTTCACTGCATCCCACACTGTGCTGAAATAATGGCATTTATCTTAGCACTCCATTGTCATTGATTTGAGACCTTAAACCTTTAGTACACAGGCAGCCTGACTGGATTTGGTTTTAAATATCATTCTTACTGAGCTGTCCCCCTAAATCCAGAGAACTTTTAGCCATAGGCTCCCTCCAGAGCCCATCACCTTTGGGGCTGGTTTCCCCCATGGGTCACATAATCTGATAGACATCAAAGACCTTCAGAAGTAGTGGATTCTCACACAGATCTTTCAAATCTGACTTTTTAACAGCCACCACAGGACATTTTTAGGCTTTAAGACAGTGATGTTACAGGACTACCAGTGGGTATGGATAAAGCATTTTAAATTTCCTGCTACTTCCATCTCTGGAGATTCACCTGTACCTAAACCCTACACCAGCAGCTGCAGGAAAGACAAGTTCTATCACCATCAGCGACCTAAATCTTTCTCAGTGGTTCTGTTTTCACAATGCAGGCATTCCTGCTAGGCTTTCCCAGGTGATGGTTCTATTTCTTATAGCCCATTATGAATTTACCAGGAGCAGCCATGGAGACAGATTTAGAACTACTGAGCAGTCATTGCTGCCAGCAGAGCAAGCGAAGCATAGCAATCCTGGCATTTACATTTGCTCACCTGAATAAAATGAAATGAGCAGAAAAGGCTCCTCTTCCTCTTAGCAGATACACTGTACCTCCTCTTCAATGTGTCCAGAGAAGGGCAACAAAGCTAGTGAAGGGTCTAGAGCACAAGTCTTCTGAGGAGCGGCTGAGGCAAAGGGAGTTGTTCAACCTGGAGAAAAGGAGGCTCAGGGAAGACCTCACTCTCAACAACTCCCTGACAGGAATTGTAGAATAGAATCATAGAATAACTTTGGTTGAAAGAGACCTTTAGGATCATCAAGACCAACTGTTAATCCAGCACTACCAGGTCACCCCTAAACTATGTCCCTCAGCAACATATCGACACATCTTTTAAATCCCTACAGGGGTGAGGACTCCACCACTGAGCTGGGCAGCTTGTTAAGGTGGAGGTCAGTCTTCTCCCAAGGAGCAAGCAACAGGACAAGAGGAAATGGCCTCAAGTAGCACCAGGGGAGGTTTAGATTGGACATTAGGAAAAATTTCTTCCCCAAGAGGGTTGTCAAGGCCTGGTCCAGGCTGCCCAGGGCAGCAGTGGAGTCCCCATCCCTGGAAGGATTTCAGAGCCGTGGAGATGTGGTGCTGAGGGACATGGTTTAGTGGTGATCTGGCAGTGCTGGACTTGATGATCTTAAAGGTTTCTTCCAATCAAAGCTATTCTATGATTTTATGCGGCTGCTGTCCTCAAGACTGGGGTTTAACACTGGCTCCTCTGCAGATAAGCTAACATCACACTCAAACACACATACAGGGGATAACAGCAGTGAAGGATTTTGGAACAGAGGTAGCTTGAAGTGACAAAAACTCGGTCTCCAGTGCTCACTGAACAGCAATAACATTTAAGAGGAAAACTTACCCAAAAAAGGAAGGTGTATGCAGGAGTTAAAGGAGAGAGAATAAAACACGTGGTAACATCTGGTTTCAAAATCACTGACAAATGCAGCTCCAACAGGTAGTCCCATTAGTTTGTTTTCTTTAAAGATGGGGAAACTGGAAAGTGTCATTTCAGACTGCAGGAGGAAGGAATTCCACTAGTCCTATGGGCATCATGAATCTATGTCCTTCTCCAGTTGCAGAAAGCGAGGACCTGCTCTGACAAGAAATGGAGAGCTTAATTCCACAGGTACATCTCTACTGCCTGACAGCTGAGGCAAGGCAGTTCTCCCTGTGCAGAGCATGAGGCTTGTCTTTAGACATAGCCACTAGCAGCAGCTTCACTTCAGTGCTCTCATCTTCTGCCCATCCTCAGAAACTTACAGAGAAATTTTGACTCAGATTTAGAGCTGAAGTTTGCCCATCAGAAGGTACAAATAAGGGTGGTTGAGTTTTGCCACAAACAAGGATGTTAACTCAAACATTCTACAGTCACGGCACTGGTTATCACAGACTGGTCGGGGTTGGAAGGGACCTCTGGAGATCATCTTGTTCAACCCCCCTGATCCAGCAGGTTAACCCTGAACAGATTTCCCAGGATCGCATTGTCCAAGAGGAGTTGGAATCTCTCTGGAGAAGGAGACTCCACAACCTTTCTGAACAGCCTGGGCCAGGCTCTGGCACCCTCATAGAAAAGCTGCTTTTCCTCATGTTCAGATGGAATCTCCTGGGTACAAGTTTGTGCCCATTGACGCTTGTCCTATCACTGGGCACCAATGAAAAAAGAATACAAAATTGAACTCAAGAGCACTTGTGCCATATTAAGGAAACAATTAATTCACCTTATAAATTATTTGCAATGATGAAAAAAAGGAGCATCATTCCATTTCCTTTATTGCAGACTTAAATGAAAGCAATAATACTGCCATATGACTTTTTACAGGTTCCCAAATCGTCCATGAGAAGGCTCCTTTGGTGAAAGCCATGTTACTAGCTGGACCTGCTGGTGTAGGAAAGAAGATGTTGGTCCACGCCATCTGCACAGAAACAGGAGCCAACCTCTTCAACTTATCTGCCTCCAACATTGTTGGGAAATTTGCAGGCCATTCTGGCCTGCAAATGATGCTCCACATGGTTCTCAAGGTACTGCGTTTTGAGTACACTTTTCTGCAAAGCTGGTTCAGTTCCTCACATTTTTGTGGAACGAATACGGAGGAACTACAGTTCAATTCCCTACCAATGAACATACACACCAGTGATACGAGGGCAAAGCTGCCTTAGGTCCAAAGGGCTGCCAACCTAATTTGAAATTTCCTCCTTGCTTTCAAATTTATAAAACCACTTGTTGATGACGCTGCTGTAGAAGATTCAAAGTCCCTTGAGCAAACCCTCATAGGAGCCATCTTTTTCACATTAACATTTGTGCAAGCTTTGTGCTACCTTAAATATGAAAAGCATCATAGAAAAAAATTCTATACTATGTTTATACGCACATCAGTCAGGAATGTTCATCACGCAGCATTTAATCATGTACTAGACTGGGGGTGGTCAAAAATGTCCTCTCTGGGACTGTTGCTGTAGAACAGCTCTCCCCTGTACTGCTCTCCGTTTACCTCTCAGCAAGCTTTTCAAAAGAGGGAATGTGAGCTCAGGGTTACATTAACAGAAATGTATGAGAAGTCTGGGAATGAAAGAAGGTATATGAACTGTGAACAACATATCCCAAATCCTCTTCAGAAAAAAAAAGATGCTATCCTGGCAGGATTTCTTTCACATTTTAAGTCTTCAGCATTTCTGCTAAGGAAGGAAGCTGGTAAACATTTCCAGACGAAATACTCTTAGAAAGAAAAAACACAGCAGATACAATAGAAAAAAATCAAAATACAGTATTTTTCCAGTGCCAGAGGTCTACTAAAAGACTGAATTCAAATTGGCTTCCGCTAGGATTTATCAGATGTATTTTATTAAAGCCAGTATTCTAGCAGGTTTTGTGACAGGTGCCTCCATGCCCAGAAAAGATGGGTTTCACAGTTAAAAGCAAAGCAATCCCCAAGGACCTCATTTCTTGCTGGTCAGAGTAGTGCCTAAGGAAAAGCAGCAGTGCTGTGATCATGCACCTTTGATGCCGTACCACTGACACTGGGTCTGGCACTCCCTGTCACCAGCTAGTGCCATTAGACTGAGCTAATACTCCCTCTCCTCCCTCCACTCTGCACATTTCACCCTTCTCCACTTACTTCCTCTGCCCTCATCAATAGCAAAGCACATGTCTGGCTGCAGGCACAGCGCACACACCATTCTTCCCATCATATAGTGCCTGCTAGAGCACAAAGCCATTAAAACCAGCAGCTTTTCCACTCCTAGGTAAGATTCCAGAGAAAGATAGTAAGGTGGGGTTTTTATGCATGTATATAGTGTATATGATAACTGGAATATACATAAAATATATTTGCATAGCTAGACACTTTAGATAGGTGAGTATATATACACATATGCATATGTGTGCTCAAGTCTAGATATAGGTATAGCTATAGTACAAGTCTTGGGAGAAGCAGCTGAGAAACCTGGTGGGGTTGTTCAGCCTGGAGAAAGGGAGGCTCAGGGGAGACATTCTCACTCTCAACACCCTGAAAGGAGGCTGGGGCCAGGTGGGGGTCAGTCTCTTCTCTCAAGGAACAAGCAACAGAACAAAAGGAAATGGCCTCAAGTTGCACCAGGGGAGGTTTAAGTTTGACATTAGGAAACATCTCCTCCACAGAAGGGTTGTCAAGGGCTGGCCCAGGCTACTCAGGGCAGTGGTGGAGTCCTCATCCCTGCAGAGGTTTCAAAGCCATGTAGACGTGTTGCTAAGGGACATGGTTTAGTGGTGACCTGGCAGTGCTGGGTTAATAGTTGGACTTGATGACCTTAAAGGTCTCTTTTGACCAAAATAATTCCATTATTCTGACACTGGACAGGAGCAATGGATGTTGTAGAGAAGCAGCAACCAATGACAGGACAAATGCCAGTGAATGGCTGTGGCAGGGACATGAGAGTTCCCAGAGACAGTGAGACACATTGACATTATCAAGACTGAAAAAAAAAAAAAAAAAGAGAGACTAATTGCAGAGGTGAGAGCTTATGTAGACGGAGAGTTGCTTCCAGTCTGGCTCTAAGAACCTACAGAATCCAATTCAAAACCAGTAGCAGATTAGACAAATCGGTGACAGAGCCATAGGAACAGAAGGTGTCAGGGAGAGATGAAACAACCAAAGGAATTAGGAATGGAAATTGCACATAGTTGATTTGAATGATACTAAGACAAGG
Source organism: Baryphthengus martii (assembly GCA_013396935.1). Lineage (NCBI taxonomy): Eukaryota > Metazoa > Chordata > Aves > Coraciiformes > Momotidae > Baryphthengus > Baryphthengus martii. The sequence continues at coordinate 29,432 of VWZK01022071.1, forward strand.
CAGTGCTATGTCAATATGATTTTTCACAGAAATAAGCATGCAGATAATGTATCTCTTAAAAAGAGATCGTATGTGCTGTGATACTTGCTCTGTTAAAGGAGCAGTTTGAAGCAGTGCTGCTGTTGCACTTGGAACAAGTCACCTTTTGATAAGCAAGTGCCTCGACAGCCCTTATTCCATGTGATTGACTGCGAGAAACTTCCACCCCAGTAACTCAGAGGTTCACTGAAGTGCCATTGCTGCTTTTGTAAGAGCTGCAGTAGAGAAGAAAGCTTAGGCTGCTGCCCATAATTCTGGGAGAGGTATTGGATAATGTTTCTGTTTGTTCTGTAGGAGTGTGGAAAAATATAAGTGTTTCCTATAGAATCAGTTTGGTTGGAAGGGACCTTTAAGATCATCAGGTCCAACTGTTAAGCCAGCACCACCAGGTCACTACTAAACCATATCCCTCAGTGCCACATCTCCACAGCTTTGAAACCCCTCCAGGGATAGCACACCACCACTGCCCTGGGCAGCCTGGGCCAGGCCTTGACAACCCTTTCTGGGAAGAAATTGTTCCTCATGTCCAACCTAAACCTCCTCTGGCACAACTTGTGGCTGTTTCTTCTTGTCCTAATGCCTGTTTTTTGGAGAGCAGACCAACCCCCACTTGGCCCCAGCCTCCTTTCAGAAAGTCATCAAGAGTGAGGTCTCCCCTGAGCTTCCTTTTCCCCAGGCTAAACAGTCCCAAGTCCCTCGGCGACTCATTGTGAGGAAGATCTGAGATGGAATAGCTTCATCCAAAGCATAGAGAAGTCCAGGCTGCAGCCCACTAACTAGACAGCAGCTTTGCAGGAAAAAAAACTGGGAGTTCTTAAGGCCAGCAAGATGAACATCAGTCAACAGCATGTCCATGCAGCAAAACATCAGCCAAATACTGGCCTAGAGCAACAAGAGTATAGCCAACCTCTTAAAACAATTAATTATTCCCTACTATTTGGCACTTACATGACCACGATTGAACACTGGGCTACCCTGATAGAAGACAGGCATCGACAAGTGTGCAGGTCCCATGGAAAGCCATGAAGATAAGGGGGCTGGAGCGCATGAGGTAAGATGGATATAGCCTGTTTCAGCGTCAGAGAAGGCTGGAGTGAGAGTCAGTGTAGCTGCTGGTTTCAGGGGGTTCGTGGGATAACACAGAGAACAGTCAGACTTTTCAGAGGCACACAGGGATAGGGCAGGAGGAAACAGACAGAAGCTGCAGCAAGGAAAATGGTTATATTAGGGAAAAGGTTTCATAAGGAATAGAAGGATAAGGAATCTTTTCTACTCCTGATTTGCACAATGCCGCTGTTACCCAAGCTGAAGCAAACACACTGAAAGCAAATTCCTTGACAAGCAGAAGCTGGACGCTGTTATTCATCACCAAAAAGTTTATTTTCCACCATGGTAAAAAAAAGTCTGATGTAAACACACTTGGATTATTGTAAAACTACCATATCCAGTAGCACAGAGCAGAGAAGCCATGAAAGCAAATGGTATTTTGCAGCTGACTTGGAGTATTCACTCAGTTCGACACACCACAGTATACCTTGTGCTTTGCACACAGGTGATCACTGAAAGATTTGTTAGGTCTCCATAATCAGACATTTCTGGGCAGGTTTTGGGTTTGGTGGTTTGTTTGGGTTTTTTTGCAAACACCAGCTGTGACTCTTGTCAAGCAAGCTTTCTACTCCAGCTTTCTAGAAGGGCCTTTACACAGAGGCAGTCGAGCAGAACACAGACCTTCCACTTAGTTGTACATGAATGGCAGGAAACATGCTGGGTCTTTTTCTGATACCTTATGATTCATGTAAGCATTGTTAAACACTGAGATTTAGTAAATAAGAATTCACGGTGCTCAGTGACAAAGGTGAAGCAGCCTTGCACTGCCAATCACCTATCACATCTGCACACAGAACTCTGGAGAGCATAAAATGACCATTAGAAAACTTTCTGTCTATAACTGAGTGTTGGCTGTTGGCGGTTGTTTTGTGGGAGACACCCTAAACAAGTGAATAACATCACGAGATGAAAAAAATAACTTTAAGTTGTTGCCAATGCAAGAGCCAAATTCTTTTTTTCCCCCTCCCTTATTTCAGGGAGGAGACTTGCAAGAGACATACCAGCCCTGATCCAAAAAGAGAGGCTTGTGTGTTACTCAAAGCAGGCATTTTAAATGTCCTACAGAGGAAATGACTTCTTATACCAGAACAGGAAGACACCAACATTTCAATCTGCCTATTCAAGGGAAATGTAAGCAATATTAATATCGAGTAGGAAAACGATTGAAAGAAGCTGCAAACACTGAGCCCGAGCACTTGTGTTCTTCATAAAAACACAGCAAAGCCTGCCAGGTCAGCACTGCTTCAGAGTGAAAAAAGAGGATCTGGCTCTAATACAGAAGCGCTTCCCAGCAGTCTCCAAAACAAAAAACTCATCCTTAAAGCATAAACCAGAACATGCTGGAATATTTCAATGAAACCACATTTTCCATGTGTTGAGCCAGCCTAAACTCAGTAGAGAGCTCTGCCAGCTTGTACCAACCAATGCCTTGGCTCTCCTATGTTCCCATCAAGGCACAAAACACTGCTGCAATGCAACAGCTTTGTCTCTTATATATATGTGTCTTATCAATAGCTAAAGGGCAAGGGTCAAAAGGATGGGGCCAGACTTTTCAGTGGAATCCACCAAGAGGACAAGGGGCAATGGGCACAAACTGGAATACAAGAGGTTCCATCTGAACAGGAGGAAAAGCTTCTTTGCTGTGAGGGTACCAGAGCCTGGCCCAGGCTGCCCAGAGAGGTTCTGGAGTCTCCTTCTCTGGAGAGATTCCAAACCCACCTGGACAATGCAAACTTGGGTAACTTGCTCTAGGTGACCCTGCTTTAGCAGGGGGGTTGGACAAGAAGATTTCCAGAGGTCCCTTCCAACCCCCACCAGTCTATGATATAAAAGATGTATAGAAACAAAAGCAAATGCAGAAAGGATCAAGGAGAGAAGGTGGAGTGCATGTCTTCGCGACACAAAAGCATAAGAAAGCAGGTTCTTCATAAGGCTGAACTCAAGGCAATAAAAGTGACAAGCTTGCACTGGCCTTCCATTAGCCACCATAAGGCAACCATCAGGTTAATCACTACCAGAGTGAGACAATCCCTCTCGGGTCCTTTACTGGGGCCGCAGCAGCACACAGAAAGCACATTGTACGAAAAGCCACACATGGGAAAATGTTATTAGTGCAATGCTGACCAGGCTAAAAGGTTGGGAAAGAGGTGGCCAGCAGGAAATACCAGCAGAGAAGTCGTGTCCGTGTATCAACAGCTCAAGTGTGTGCTGTGCAGCCGTCTCTACTGAACAAAGAGTTGTATTTCTGCAGCTTGCCACTCTATTTCAACACCATCACTGTTAGGGGACTCTTATCAGGCTCTTTGGTTATGCTATTTAGCAAATCAGATGTGACTGTCGAAGTGTTACACTAAAAGGAATGTGATGGAGTTGATTTAAGATTAAATGATATAATCCCAGTGCTTAGAGGCAACAATTTAAATCTGACATTAATTATTTTTCACTGAATCAGGTTCATTTATTTGTAGCCACTGCTGCGTTGTGTCTTCAGACGGGTCACTTTTCAGGAAGTCTAAAGAACCGGGTACACTTCACAGTAGTACATAGAAGTCTCTGTTTATTCAGCATTTCCATGCCACACAGGGCTTTCATTACATCTGAAATTTGGGAACAATACTGTCACAGCCTTCCTTTCAAGCACCCCAGAACAATTCTTTTGGAGCAGTTCAGCCTGCTAGAAGCTTAGACCCTCGTTAGATATCACCAGTGCCCAAACATAGGCTGTTACTTCCATGACAAAGCAACTTTACACTGTGCTACTGTGATGTAAGAAAATGAAATGCAGCCTGTTGGAAGACAGTGTTTATAGTTATTTGCTAACAAACCAGAATACAGCAGCATCATAACTGTGGCACTGGAATATGTCTCTGGTCAGGTAAGGTCTAATCACAGGTTTCAGCAACTTGCTGCTTTGAAGCATTTCTGTGAATAGACACTAGAGTATTGAGCAGTTTTCAGCAACAATGAGCGCCCCTAGAAAAACTTAGTCTTGGGCCTTTTGCAAAAATTCCAAAGCCTTCAAGTTTGGAGGAGCCTTGTGCACACAGGCCCTGCAAGAATCAAGTTTCTATATATCTAAGTGTAGCAATTTAACTATTAAACTGTGGCTCTCAAGTTTGAAACGTTTAACCCAGGGCTTCAAAAATGCTTTTTGATCTCTGATGAGTGTTGACAGACAGCAGGTCGAGAAGGCTTTTTTCAATCACGATTTTCCTGAAGAGCAAATCAAGCCTCCGTGATCCATCCGAGAGCTGGGTGCGGGATTAGAAGGGTTAAGGAGCCATCTGCTGGCAGCTCTCACAAATTGTTGAACGCGGCAAAGCTAATAAAATTTCAATTACAAATTAATTACGTACAGTGCATTTAATTATCCACGGATTCAAACTGGCCATGGATAATTCAAATGAAGCACTTGCACGGGGGATATACAGTCTGCAATGTATCTGCCAACAATTTAAATTAGATGCCGAGGGATTCTGGGTGTCTGATCTGTCTTAAAAAAAAGAAACAGTGGGGCCCATACACAATGGGTGTTGAATTTGGTTGTATTCATATGTATCAACACCAGAAAAATATATGCAGGCTACTTTATACGTTTAGATCATTGCCTACAAACAGAAAGTACAGGAAGGTATCTCTAAGAAAGAGCCAGAATTGAGGTTATTCCTTGTATTTCCACTTACTCAGCGGGGAAATAAAAGGGGACAAAAAAAGATGCCAGGTGTGACAACAGTGAGCATTCTTCCTTAAGGGCTAAAACGAAAGGAGAGACTGATGTAAAACTTAAGGCTCCATTTTAGGGGGCTGCAAGCCACAGAAGTCATCTGCAAGCCAAATGGGGAAGAGCTGCACTTCTCTGACTGTGGTGGCCCTGCTGAAAGGACAATACAGTTCCCTTTGAAGTGCACAAGCAGAGTTCAACCATTGCCAACAGCTTTTACGGCTTCTGTAACCTCCCCCATCCTTACTCCCCCTCCCCCAAGCACACTGCAGCCTCAGACATCCAGGTATGAAGGATATGTTGCAGAACAGCTGCACAGCTCCTCGGACTTCACACAGCTCACAAAGCAGCAATACCAGAAGACAACTGTTCTTACAAAGCCAAACACACATCACCTCATTGGTCATAATCACAAACAGAGTGGGGAGAAATCACCACAACAGCAGATCCCACAGTGACAGTGTCTATCAGGGTTGTAACGTGTGCACACAGTCTGTAAACTTGAGTAGACAGCATGCCACCAGCCCAACCGTCACTCAGGCTTCAAGGGGAACAGTTTTTCACTGCCTCATCTCCATCCTGACAACCTCTCCAGGCACACACAGAGCAGGAGTAAAAAAAAAATGGTTGTTATCTTATGTTTCAGAAGGTAAAAGTCACAATCAGAACGCCCTAGCTGATAATTTGTTCATTAGCAGCGCCACATTAGGTAAGGGTCTGAGTCAGAGTCTCTGCTCGTCACAGTAGACTTCATAGTGGGTACATGGAATGCAAATGCAGCTCTTTAAGCTGTAGATTTCTTTTAGCAACTTGAACTACAACCTACAATTTTCTTTCCAAGCCTTAATTACACAAAAGAATGGCACTTAACCCATCTCTGCTATGTGTCCATGCTGCCACATTACTCTTCTTTCATCAATTGTCTCCAAGCCTGTTTACAGGCATCCAGGAGCTAACAAAAGTCACCTGCAAGTGTAAAACAGTCGAACAGACCAGCATTTTCTGTGGGTGTTTGAACCCTTGGCCAGCAGGAAACTCAGCAGAAAAATCCCCGAGTCTAAGGTTGCTGCACAGCTCAGTTTACAGAATCCGAGCATGGTGGGAGTTGGAAGGGACCTCTGGGTCACCCACAGCAGGTCACCCAGAATCACATACAAGCAGGTTTGGAATCTCCCCAGAGGAGGAGACTCCACAGTCTCTCTAGGCAGCCTGTTGCAGGGCTCCAACACCCTCAGTTTCATGAAAGCCACAAGCTCGCCCCCTTACATGTACCTTGCTGAGTGTGTGGAAGAATATGCCAAACATACCTCTGAAAATAGATAAATAGTAGATAGATAAAAAAGCACCTGGCCTTAAAATGGAAGATATTGCTGTACAATTTTAATCTGTCATTTCATTCCAGCTTGTGTACTCAATACATTGCTGGACTGAAGTTATCCCTCAAGTTGCACGTGCAGATAAACATTCACGTAACTGCCTAGGTCCACTAATCAGTTTCTGCAGCATTTTCTTATTATCTTTCCTGATATGATGTTGCTGGGTTTTTTTTAATCCTCATTATTTCACACTAAACATCGAGTTTCTGCCTTTCAACAACAAAAAAAAAAAAAACAACACACACACTCAGCTTTCCTCTATGAAACTGTTTTGACTTGCCATATTCTACGACTGATGAGTTGTGGCAAATAAAGCACCACATGCCAAAGAGGGCATTGTTTCCACTTCACCCCATCAGCAGCACAGCAAAGCAAACAACTTTAACAGCCCTCATTCCACTGTTCTTTCCTCCCCTCTCTTCAGTCTGCTTTTACTGCACAGACACATGTGCTTGGTGCTTTTGAAATACATCCATAAAAATGAACTGTGAGGCTTTGAGGAAAGGTGTTTGTGACTTAATTCTTCCTGGACTGGCTGTCAGTCAGACACTGAGCTTATGATGTATACAACCTACTGATCTTCTAAGTTTCCCTCCCAGAAGTGGCAATTTCTACTAGGGGAAAACAAAGAAAAAGGCAAGACAGAAGAACACGTCTCTGTCCCGTTACCCATTGACTCCTCGAGCCATCGCTTTTGTTGCTGAGCAAACTAGTAGGGCTCCGAGAGCCACTAGAAAGTGATTAAAATTTGGCAGCAGAATGTCTAAACCACTGTTGTTTCTATAGCAATAGGGAGAGTGCAAGATGTGAAAGAGCCTGTAGCATTGCTGCCATCCTGCTGTGAACCAGAGGTATAGTGCCTCTGACTTTGGAGCTGGAAAGCCCATTTGTAGAGACACACACACCCCTTTGAATTTCACAGGTTCCATTTTTATTCTTGGGCTAATCACAAATTAAACACTATTTTGTAAGCCAGAAGATCGTGTATCAGCCTGTCTTGCTTAAAGATCAGTACCCTGGCTTCTCATGCAATAGCCATGTCTTGCCTGTCTCCCCATCTGTGTCACCCTGGGAAAACCAGGGAGGGATCCTACAGGTGAGGGCAGCCAGTCCAAAGCTGCCAGTGGTCTATTGTTTGCCATTGAGCTCCAAGTCCAGGCTTCCTTCTGCAGAACTGAAACTGAATTTGGGTTGAGAAATGAAAGATAAGCATAGCAGTCAAACTGATCCAATTTGGGTCAGGTTCTTAATGTTAGATTCCTAACTAGAAATGATTTGATTTGCCAAGGCTGCCGAGCAGAGCCAGTGCTATCCGTTTTGGGGAAAAAAAACAACCAGGCTAATTTTAGCTGCTGAAATATGGATTCAAAATCATAATTACAGGCACCCAGGTATGAAATTGTAGCCATTCTAATCAACTTCATGCCTCCTTTCCCCTATTTTCTCTTAGGTGGCTAAGCAACTGCAGCCTTCTGTTGTGTGGATTGGAGACACAGAAAAAATATTTTCTAAAGCAGTGCCAAAGGCTGGAGAAGAGGTGAGTTGCTCCTTTTTTATTCCAGTGCAGATAATTTCTCCTGTTACATTACAACCAACACAAAGGAACAAGTGTATTTCTTAGCTTAGCACATACCAGTATGACCAGACCTGCCAAAGCTTGCTTGATAATAGCTTGCCTCACTAACATTTTTTTCTTTTAAGAGAGTCTTGTGACTTCTTAAGAGCCCCCAAGAGGTCAGATTTCTTTCCTACACACCTATAGTTGCTTTATTTAAAAATAGTCCAGTCACTGCTCATCAGTGCACTGAAAAGTAGAATAGGATAATGGAGAATTTCAAAATATGAGGCAAGAAACTAAAAGTTGAGATGAGCTTAAATTGTTCAGCTCTATTAATTTGAGAAATTGGATGAAGGCAAAGTGAACAATAAAGTAACAAAGATAAATTTCCACTGTGAAAACAAAGAACCTATGTTAAATAGTTATGTTTACAGATTATTTTCTTTGGGCTCCCAGGAGCCCTATTGCCACTGCTTCCATTCCTTCCTCCCTTGTGCAGCTTCCCCACTAGAAGGAAAATTAAAACACTACCCAACAGGCACAGCAACTCAACCACCACAGCAGAGAACAATTCACCTAAAATCCTGATTAGATTCATGCTGCTTGCAAAATATTTTACTTTTAGAGCTCCATGTGAAAAAAATAAGCCTTTTTTTCTTAAGGTGAATCCTGGGCATTTAGGCTTTGGGATGGGCACGAGCCTGTAATTTGGAAGGCCAATGAAGCACTACCTTGGATGAGGCTGTTGCCTGTATGAGCTGATGGATGTTGCAGTGGTTGATGTCCTCTAGTGGTCCCCACACCAAAAGGGGACCTTTCCTTTGGGCTCAAACATCAACAGATGGGGATTAAAGTGAAAACTAGGAGCCAAAAAGTTGCCAGAAGCACTCGTGATCTTTATCTGCTTTTCTAATAAGGAAAAATGTCTCCCCACGCCCACCTCAGAGTCAGGAGCATCACTTCTGCCTCTGCTATCACATCCTGAGACCTGGGGGTATTTAGCAAAAGGTCTCTTATGGTTTTGGTGCAAGCAGATGGCTCCAGGCTTGAAATCACTCATATCTCACATAGTTCACAACATAACCCCGTATTTGGAGCCAGAGAGCATGAAACAGGAGGGACAGGTAGTGATAACCAGCAGTCTGGGGAGCCTTTCTTAGGAACACCAGGATTTTGGAGAAGATGAGCTAAGCTCAACCTTCAGAAGTCAAAGCAAATGGAAGTCACTTTGCTCATCCTAGTGTGACATTTCTGGCATCATGACTGAGAACCTGGTAAAAAGAAGCCTGAAATTCTTCACATACCCACTAGAAAATTAATCTTTCTCCAATGCGTCACAGAGAATGCAAAGCAGTCCAGTATCTGATAAGTTATGGTAAAGCCAGTTGCAAGGACATTGTGCAAGCAATTCAGCCGCTCATAGTTAAATAGGGGTGACCTTACCAATTCACCCTACTTTTCTCCAGCTCAGGTCCACATGGTGGCCAAAATCATAACTTGCCTTTTCAACAGCTCTTCTTGCTACTGACACATTTCTTCCAAAGCACAGGAGATATTAGCTTTCAGGACACACCCCTGAAATGTGTGCTATGGACACATAGGTGTCAAGTGTAACAGACAAATGTCAGTCTGGTTTAATAGGCTTAACATGAATGGAGTGTGTGTCTCGCTTGATCTCTGGTAGTGGTTCAATCATTTAACATTTTAAATTTAAGATTCCTACAAGTGAGCAATGAACACTTGTAAACAAGCCTAGATCAGTGGGAATCCATGACTATCGTTTGTCACTCCTCAAGAAAAAATTAATGTTCTAAATGCAGAGGATAAATTAGGACTTATTTTCAGAAGTAAGAGGTGAAATAGGAACCAAACAACTTCTTTAAAAATTCTCTGCATCTCCTGAGAGAGTCAGTTTTTCCAGCAGAAGATATACTGCAAACCCAGAAAACACCACATCTCAATTGAAGCGACTGTTATCTTCTATCAGTTATTTGAGTGAGATAGGATTTGTCTACCCCTACACCTCCAAACCTAAAATAATTTTATAATTCTCACTTTTCTAGCAACACTGCCTCAAAACATCTTCGAGAAAATTTGTACTTACTTCCAATACACATGAAAAGAGGGAAATCCTACGATTAGCAACAGTTAAGTAAATACCCTACAAGTAGCAACACATATATAAACCAGAGTAATTTCGCCAGCATGAAGCATGTTAAAACAAATCCACATTTCAGTCACTACTGTGACCAGATCTCCCTGGCAGAGAAAAGATAGCAAAGTTGGCTAAAACTTCTGAAGCAGATACGTAACAGCAGCTTGTTTAATCATCAGAGAAGCCAAGTTTGTTACCAAAAGCTTCCCAAAAAGGGAATGGCAAAGTTTGGGTAAGAGCTTATGATTTGAAGTTGTGCCTTCAGACAGCAAAAATTATATTTGGATGTGGACAGAGTGACATCCTTTCTTTCAGAGCAAGAGAAAGGCCAAGACTTCTATTTGCTCCAGGGCAGACCTACTGTGGTGACACGGCGGCGTGTTCTTCAGGAGCATCCTGCTCTCCTGGGAGCATTGGTTGCGTAGGCACAACAAGGAGATGTAAAAAAAGGCAGCTGGCACTGACAATGGCCATAGGAATAGGTCATCCAAAAGCAAAAGATTGTACATGCAATGTAGGTTCACAAGGGTTTAGCTGGGAAGGATTGCAGGACATTCTTCCCGTCATTGACATTAGGGAAGGCTCATCTGAAATGGAAGCTCAAGTTTCTCAGGGAGCTACCTACTATATAGTGTAAAAAAAAAAATTCACAATGTCATCTAGAGAGTAAAATTTTCAAGTGTGTGTTGGTGAAGGCTCTGAGGAGACCATATTGTAGCATTCTGTACTTAAAAGGGGGCCTATAGGAAATATGGAGACAACCTTTTTAGCAGGACAAGGGGTAATGGTTTTAAAACTGAAAGAGGGAAGATTCATACTAGATAGAAGGAATAAATTTTAGATGTTGAGGGTGGTGAGACAGATGTGGTCAATGCCCTATCCCTGGAAACCTTCCAGGTGAGGTTGGACAGGGCTCTGAGCAACCTGCTCTAGTTGCAGATGTCCTTGCTCAGTGCAGGAGGGTTGGACTAGATGAGTTTGAAAGGTCCCTTCCAACCCAAGCCAGTCTATGATTCTATGACTTGGACGTTAAGTCTCAATCGTTTCTGAAGAGGCTTCCAAGTCATTAGATCTCTGATAACACTACCCTAATGCCGGTTACTCACTTATTGCTTTATTAACAATAGATTGACACCACAGCAATTTGATCAAGCTTCTCCAGCCAATATTCACTTGAACATTATCAAACACGACTAACCAATAACACGTTTTGCTCAACACTCATCTGTTCTCTAAATAGTAGTTAACACTTTGTTCTATAGTCAAATGGTAAATTACTACAAAGAAATGAATCTTGAGTTCAAAGATCTTGTGTTCTCAGGTTAAAATCTCAGCAAGCAAGAAATTACAGAAAGAGTAAGGGAGTGTATTTTCCATGTTTAAACCACGGGTAGGAGTTGGTAGACTATAACCTCCAAGAGCTGGGAAGATTCCAGACTAGGTTGTGTACCCTGGCAACTTTTCTTTCTGTTAAGGTTCATCAGGTGCGCAGGTCCAAGCAGTATTTCTCCTTGAACAGGAAATCAGCATTTCCTTTTAAGAGTTGTTTCCTTCCTACTTCTCAATAATAGGCCCAGCAAATTCAAGTGAGAGGCACTAGCACAAACTCACAAATACATGAGCATAAATCAAGCTTTTGCCTGTTAGAAGACAGAGGCTTTCTCCTTATGTTGAGCATCTAGTCTGTTTATACTAAAGTGCAAATAGAAAACAAAAAAAATAAGAGCACAAAATCCTGTTGTATATGGCATGTCTACAGCTTCACTTCTAACTCTAAACTGTCAGCATCAGTAACAACTCTTTCCTCCTTGTATTTTTATGTACACGCTGAAGGCAAACCCAGAACAACTGGCAGCAATCCTCCCCAAATTCCTTAAGGCTTTGAAAGCACAGGACAGAGTGCTGCTAGTGGGAACTACCAACCGGCCCTTCGACGCTCATCTGAAACCTTTCTGCAATGTTTACCAAAAAATCATTCTGATTCCGAGACCTGACTACAGTTCAAGATTTGGCAAGTATTTCAAGTCATCCTGATACTTACTACTGTTCAAAAATCTGTGCTTATTGTCCAGTTATCCTGAGAGCTGACTTTAAACTCAATTCATACCCCAGGTACATCTCATTTCCTGAAAATTTAGGTAATACTGGTACAGGCTATGCCAAAAATCAAATAAAAGTGGAATCTGGGAGAAGATTTAAATACTGTATAGCTGTGATTAACATTTTCTTATGAGTTTAGTGTGCCCCGAGTTCAGCCCAAGCTGTTTGCTCCCTGTATGAAGGGTAAGATCTCATTTTGGTGCACATTTTCTATTTTAAGCTTTTATTTTTATTTTTTTATACACAGGGATTCTGGATTTGTTATTCCTATCCAGTTTCCATACTCTAAAAAATACACTTCAAGGCCTCTCTGTAAACAGAACCATTTCTGGAGGACTCAGTTCTGTCAGTCCATTTTTATACTTAGAAATCATAAGACAAATTGTGGAGGTATCCAAGATTTAGCCCATCTAGTCTATCAGATGTTTACAGTGAGACAGGCCCTCCTGAAGCCTGACAAATTTATGGAGCTCCCCATGTGCAGAGACTCAAAGCTTGTAAGGAAAATAGCGTCTTTTATTAGTTAAGTTTGCATGGCTGGAAAAAGACAGCCACCCAGGGAATACAAGTTTGGTTTCAGATGTGAATCACCTTGGAAGACTGCAATAGCTCAGCAAGTAGGAAGAAATGCTCCAAATTAAGCTTAATAATGTGAATCAATTGCAACAGAAATGATGGTTTGTCCATATCCTTCAGAAGTGGCTAGTAGAAGGGGTTTTATTCCCAGAAATATTTTTTTCATGAGGTTTAATCACAGATATAGAATCATAGACTGTGTTGGTAGGAAGAGACCTCCAAGACCATCAAGTCCAACTGTTAACCCAGCACTGCCAGGTCACCACTAAACCATGTCCCTCAGCACCACATCTCCATGGCTTTTAAACCCCCTCCAGGGATGGGGACTCCACCACTGTCCTGAGTAGCCTGGGCCAGGCCTTGACAACCCTTTTGGGGAAGACATTTTTCCTCATATCCATCCTAAACCTCTCCTATCACAACCTGAACAATAGGACAAGAGGAAACGGCTTCATGTCCTCTATTATGTGGTTTAACCTACTTTTCTTGGTACTAAGGACTCTGGATGTGGTGACTTATGAGTAGAAGAACTGTTTAGGTTCAATCTAAAGGTAATATGGAAAAGAGGATTTGAGCTATTCAGAATGGCACCAAACACTGAGTTAGGGCTCTTAATAGCACACTTCTGCCACCAGCTCCTAGCATGAATATCTCTACTGATCATCACATCAAGGAGAACTCCCTTCATTCCACTGATCTCCAATAGTTCACATCCCAGAAGAACACAGCAGTAAAGGAAGCCACATCCAGTTCAGGGACCTTGCTACAGAATTGTACCTCAACTACAATATTGCTCTGCATAGACACCTTATTACAAAATTCATGCAACTGTCTTGTGACATTTGTGACGCCCCGTTTCATACTGCCTTTCACAGAGGCAGCCAAGGTACTGAGATGATGCACATTTGGGCAAGCTTGAGGCAGGTTTTGACTGCCTAGCACATCATAAATCTCTCCCACGTTCAATAATTTTTATCTTGTGGATGGGAAATAGTCTCTAAGCAAGCCAACATGTGTTTCATGTTATGTTACAGCTCTGATATATTGCTCGCAGATAAGAGACATGAATAAGACAGAAAGGAGGTGATAGCAGCTGGATTTAGCTGTGCTCACTTCTGGAAATTGAACTGCCACATTCTGGGATTCTCACCACTAATTTGGAGTCAAAAAAAGGGCCAGCTAAAAGGTTTTAAACTGCACACTTAAGAATTCCCTGGCAAGTTAGCTTGTGGTATTTAAAAGCAGATTAAACTTAGAGTTTTACTTTTTTGGCATTGTCCCACTTAAGATAGTGCCTGGCTTGTTCTTTAGCTCAAATCTTCTCTGAAGTTCAGTGGAAACCATGTTTACAGTACAGCGCACTCACAAGCCAATCTTGACGATTTTCAGTGCCAGACACCCAATTGGAGAACTGAAAATACTTGTTTTGACAGAAGAGCCACAAGATAGTATTCCTAGCCCCAGCGCACAGCTACCTGTCTGCTACAACCCTTCCTTTTGTTCCAAACCAGAATATTCTGATCTAAGCACGACGGAAACAGTCAACATACAGTAGAAATCATTAAACTGGAAGATTCACAATCCTATACTGGTTTCTTGATGTTAATCACCCAGCAAGTCTGCACCTCATATTATGCATCATCCTACCCTCAGCAGAAGCTGTGGCACACAATATATGGCTGTGCAGAAGTAGCGCTCGCTGTTGTGTGCATCAATTCCTCTTTTACGAATTAGCGGTTCAGCCAATAATTATCGAGCATGGGTATAACTCAAGTGGAAGATCACAATTTGCCTAAGTGAAAAATGTTGGACAATGTTGTCAATAGTTATGGGCACAAGTCCATTGTATCAACACTGCAATCGAAGGAAGAAGGCAGGTTTGCTCCGTTACACGGCTGCCCCGACATCCAGTACCGTTAACTTTCCACTCAACACTTCCATACTACCTATGAGCATTCAGACACATGGTATTCAAATCACAAATTGTGTTTCATTCAAGAACCTTTTTTTATTCTTATGCATAATACTTATTTTCCACGTTTTCATATAAGGCTTTAAAGGAAAGCATAGTGAGAGGTCATGAAAGTTTTACAAAGTTTCTCTGAAACAGACCGTTACTTTACATACGATACATCAAAAGTTATTATTATTACTACCATTATTTTTTTGGAAGCAAAATCCCAGGCACTTCAAACATTAATAAAACCTTTGTGTCAAAGTTCACAGCTAAAAAGATACAAACAGGTTCACCATTTAAATAAGCAAAATGCCAGTCGCAGATATTTACAAGTGGCCTTTGCAGTATGTGCCTGCATAGCTGGAAGCCTTTGGCTTCCAAACCAGACACCAAGTCCCCATAGCAGGAGTAATCAGTGTTCAAGGTCATGAAAATGAAAACAGGCTGTTAATAGAGGTACTTAACTCTACGCTCCCAAATGGGAATTGTTCTGGACAGGTTCTATGCCTGTGTGTACACGTAGGTGCATTTAAGTAGTTCTTGTCGTGTTTTTACACACATATCCACCTGACATTATATGACCTTAATGACTTTC
Organism: Baryphthengus martii; assembly: GCA_013396935.1. Lineage (NCBI taxonomy): Eukaryota > Metazoa > Chordata > Aves > Coraciiformes > Momotidae > Baryphthengus > Baryphthengus martii. The sequence continues at coordinate 44,616 of VWZK01022071.1, forward strand.
CAAAAAGTGCTGACTGGTAGCCAGCAAATGGTCAGTAATGTTTTAAGAACAGATGCGCCTAAAGGCCTCTAGTGCTACAGATTTGTAGATGGAAGAGAAAACAAGAAAAAAATTTGAATCTTGGCTTTCCTGACTGATATCCTTTCTTTTCCTGGTTCAACTTCAAAATGCAAAATTCCTGCTTTCCTTAATGCATGTCTTCGGTGTTCTCTCTTTTTCTGGGTCCTGATCAACAGTGCTATGGAAACACATCATCCTGCAGAACGGTGGAGTGATCACCAACTTGGTGAACATAAGCTGCCTAGCAAAGCTGTCTGATGGCTTCACCCAGGGATACATCATCCAGGCAGTACAAGCTGTCCTGAGCGAGTTGCGCCTCCTGCAGATGACTAGGAAGCCACTGAGGACTGAAGAGTTCGTGGCTTCTCTGGCCACACAGGACCCGGTGTACAAAGAGGAGGAAGAAACATTTAAGGTGATGTTAAGAGCTGTGTCAACCGGCTGTCTTCCATTGCCCCCACCACATCCTTCTCCAGGCACATTTGATCTAGAGACCTGCTAATTGTGGTGGTGTATCGGCACATCACCATTTGAATGATTTAAGGTTCTCAACGGCACCAAACACCCATCTCGCCCATTTTGGTGATGTTTGGCAGCCCAGGCTTCTGGGCAGCTGGACTTGCCAGGCAAACGGTCATTAGTACAGCCTGGCACCCTGCACTGCTAAGCCTTTACACCCAGCTTGTGTTCAACAAAGCAGCCTTCTCATGTGCAGAGAAATTCTGCAGGTGTTAGTACAACATGTTGGTCCTTTTTCTTCCAGAGCTGTTCAGCAAGCCTGGCTGTGTTATCTTAAGAAGGCAAAATCCTGGATCTTCAAGACATTCCACATAGGGATCAGGTTCAAAGTCCTTATTTCAAATAATTTCAACAAGAAATTTCTTAGGAGTTTTAAAAGCCAGGGTTTAAAAAGTAAAATTAGTTACTGCTTCAAACTCCATCCCTCTCCTCACCCTTAGGGCTATAAAGTCCTGATGGCAAAACCTACTGCATTTGGGGTGCGTTACATGTACCTCAAATATACATGCATCACCCTTCAAACAACTGCTTTTTCCACATGTAACTCAGCAATACTCACTCTTTTTTCCCCCAGACTAAGATTATCTTTATGTAGTGGCTAATTCTGCTTTCACTGTATTGTCTGATGGGAACAGTTGATGAGGCTTGCGCATGTGTCTACAGTGTGTTTACTGTAGTGACATCAGTGTAGCAACTTACTGAGTGCAATGCTACAGCTTAGCAGGGCTGACATGCCAGAAAAATAGCACAATGCTTGTCTAAGGCACTTCAGGTCTACTAAACACTAGTAGAAGCCTTGGCCACTGAACAGGCAAACCCCACTGTGTACCAAGGAGCTCCAGGTAGCCTACACCCGTGCCTCCAAAAGGGTAGGACCTCTCTACTGAGATCAAGAGACCGCGAAAAGCTTTCTCAGTCCCACATACCCCCAGCTTCTCCCCAGATACGCTGATAAATCACCCAGTTCTCCTGGCTAAAAGGCTTCCTTTACATTCTGTGCTCTTCATCCCCTCCAGTTTGAATCCCCACAGTGCCTCGCACAATGAACAGGATGCGGTTTCTAACAACTTTGTCCAAGTCGTTTTCCACTGTTAGCCTCATGATAGTGCGTATTTCTCCCAGCCCTGCTGAATACTTTCCAACTTCCATTTACAGCCATTTGGCTCACTCAGTATCAGCGGCATTTGTGATATTTGGCAACTTAGACTTTTTCCCCATGCTTCCTATCTAAACCAGCATCTTTCCTCAGGGAAAGGCTAATGGTTGTGTTGCAGCAAAGGAAAAGAATCATTTCAAAGCATTTCAAAGGAAAAGAAAAGATCATTCCCAGCTCCAAGTAGTCATCCATTTGTACCCTGAAACATGAGCGCTAGTATTTAGTGTGAGTTGAACTTGAAAATATTATTCCACTTACTATAAATGTGCCTGCTTTGTATGGCACAAAGTATGCAGGCAGCACTTCGTTTTGAACGCAGCTAAAACGATCCTGTCCTCAGCATCCCGTGGCAATCATTTCCTTGCACTAATTGCAGCCCTTAAGAAAGTATTTCCTTTTATCTATTTCAAATTTGTTTCCCTTAAATGTCATGGAATCTTGCCGCAGCACCTGTAATACTGCACAGGGGAAGAGGATTGTCAAAATGGCCTCATGCATTAATTAACTCCAGTATCTCTGTCTTCTCACACAGAAGCCCTTCTTCCTGAGCCTCTAATCATTGCCATTGCTAGACCTTTTTGGTTGCTTTGCTCTATCCTTTTTGAAGCGGGGCTGCTAAAACCCAGTATTCAAAGTGAAGATTAGCGCTGTGATGAATCTTTGATTTCTATTCGCTGGAAGCATGAATCTCCCTGCTTGACGTTCGTATTCTGCCAGCGTTCCAAAATGAATATAAATAATGCAAAATTTGTGATAATGTGATTTCTCCATTCAATTTACTCAAATTTCTGCTTCAATTATACAGACATATTTTTGAAATTATAAATTGTGGCACCAGTGTGATGGATACAAATCTTTACACTGAAATAGTGATAGTTCTGGAGGAGTACAGTGATGTGTACCAAATACAATATGTAAGAAAACCCAGAGACTGTGAACATCATTGCTCCAACAAGCAAACACGTTAACTCCATCAGTCACTTCCTGTCAATAACTTACATCCCCAGGTCAGATGCTAGTGCATTAGTGATAAATCTACTTCTACTTTAACCATATCTGAGGAGCTGGCTTCATTAATCCCACACAGAATCATAAAATCATTTTGGCAGGAAGAGACCTTTAACATCAACAAGTCCAACCGTTAACCCAGCACTGCCGGGGCACCACTAAACCATGTCGTCCCTCTGCACCACATCTCCACGGCTTTGAAACCCCTCCAGGAATGAGGACTCCTCCACTGCCCTGGGCAGCCTGAGTCAGGCTCTAAGCCTACTCTGACACAACTTGAGGCCATTTCCTCTTGTTCTAATGCTCGCTCCTTGGGAGAAGAGACCAACCCCATCTGGCTCCAACTGCCTTTCAGGAAGTTACCAAGGCCACGGTCTCCCCCCAAGCTTCCTTTTCTCCAGGCTGAACCATCCCAGGTCCCTCAGCCATTCCTCACAACATTTGTGCTCTAAACCCTTCACCAGCTTCATTGCCTTTCTTTGGACACGCTCCAGCCACTCAGTGTCTTTCTTGTAGTGAAGGGCCCAAAACTGAACCCAGGATTCAAGGGGCAGCCTCCCCAGTGCCAAGTCCAAGGGGATGATCCCTGCCCTAGTCCTGCTGGCCTCACCAGTGCTGTCACAAGCCAGGATACTGGTGGATGCCTTGGCCACCTGGGCACACGATGGCTCATGTTTAGCCAGCTGTTGGCCAACACCCCCAGGTCCTTTTCCTCTGGGCAGCCTTTCAGCCACTCTGCCCCAAGCCTGGGGCAAGAGGCTGTTGTGACACAGCACACAGCAGTTCCACCAGCTAAGAAGTCAAAAGCAGCCATCTTCACATGCCACAACACAGGTTAGTTTTGTGAATTGAAACAGACACACAAAGAAATGAGAAGCAAACAAGAGAAGATATAACAAGTCACTCAGCTTCCTCCTGCCACATGCAGCCTTTTATCAGTGGCTCAGAGTGGGCAGTGAAATGACTTCCCAAGTCTGCATCCACTAAACAGCTCTCTCCACCTTACCAAGCTCCCAGCACACTGTTGGCAGGACACTTGTTATTCTTTCCATCTCCCACTTAAGGTCTGGAGAATGTTATATCCAGGACAACGAACCTGAAAAGAGAATTTCTGTGGCCTCATGGCCTATAACTCATTTGGTTGCTAGCTACTGCTGGAGAAGTCAGCTCCACCCTGAGCCAGTCACAGCCACCACCTTCTCTTTCTTTTCCCATTAATGTGAAGGATGAAAAAAGAGTGACCCCCAGACCTTTCACTGCCCCATCCCATCCCAGCTGTGTCTCTCCTCCTCCCTGATACAGGAATAGCTTGGCCCAAGACCATCTTTAAGACAGCAAAATTCAGTTGCCCAGGCCACTGCACTGAGAGCCCAGAGGTTCCTCCATGCCACCATCTACGTGTGTATGCATGGTGTTTTCATCAGTGGAGTCAGGGTTCTTGGAGCTCAGCTAATTCAGGCAATCAGTGCAAAGGCTACAGTGTTGGGGCTGCTCAGCAGCCAGCAGGACATTTTCATTTACCTGCTGACAGCATTTAATCTGCAAGACGAACTCCAGATAAGGTGCCTGCCATCAGGCTCTTTCTGGGACCCAGGGGAAGCCTTTAAGAAACATGACACCAAGAAGGACCATCTAGGGCCACAAGAACACATCAAGAATTTTTTTTTCCTTATACACATCCAGTACAGCACCAAAAAGACATGTGCATCTGAGTTTGCCCAGAGGAGGGTCACAGAAGTGATCAGGGGGCTGGAACCCCTCTGCTGTGAGAACAGGCTGAGGGAGTTGGGGATGTTCAGCCTAGAGGAGAGAAGGCTGCAGGGAGACCATATTGTGGCCTTTCAGTACTTAAAGGGGCCTGTCAAAGATGGGGACAGACTTTTTAGCAAGGCCTGTTGAGACAGGAAAAGAGGTGATGGCTTTAAACTGAGAGAAGGGAGGTTTAGGCTAGAGAGAAGGAAGAAATTGTTGACACTGAGGGTGGTGAGACACAGGCCCAGGTTGCCCAGAGAGGTGGTCAATGCTGCATCCCTGGAAATATTCCAGGTGAGGGTGGAGGGTGCTCTGAGCAATCTGCTTTTAGGTGCAGATGTCCCTGCTCCCTGCAGAGGGAGTGGGCCTAGATGACCTTGAAAGTTCCCTTCCAACCCAAAGCCTTCAATGATTCTATGCATACCTCTTCTCACTGCCTGTCTAAAACATACTGGGGAACTGGACAAGGCAAATTCCTAGAGGTAGCCTTACCAGGCTCAAGCTACAGGCAACATTTGGGCAGGATCATGTGGAAAAAAGACTTTACGGAATGCCACTTTGGTAGGAAGTTTGGAGATGACAGGGGCCCAAGCAAAAGGCAGAGGAGAGGCAGTTGTGGCACTAAGTAGCAATCTGTGGTCAGAGGGAAGACGTTCACTCCTGAGGTAGCACATAGATGAACATGGTCAAGAAAGAAGGCTTGTTATCAATCACATCAACACCTTGTGGCATGTTAATCCCTGGTACAGGCAGGACTTTGTTGATAAAGGTTCCTGTACATATGTGTGGGGAAAGACTAATTCCAACAGACCACTGACTTGAAAGCGCTGCCTTCTCCTTCGCTTCGCATTATGTTCACATGGCCTAGAACTGCCTTGTTGACATCACAGCCCAGGAGCTTGGCGGGTTCGCAAAGCAGCTGTACCAGAATCTTTTACAAGACTGTGAACAGCCATCTGAAAGCAATAAAGAAGTTTTTAAAGTTTGAGGTTTGGTTTGCTTCTTAAGCTCTCACTGAAATAAAACAAAAACCAAACCAACACACACTCTGAATTGATTTGCAGAACCACAACAAGTATATGCTTTGTGTGTTGCCAAGTTCCAGACAGGAGAGGGTTTTGACAAGAGCTATATACCTCAGAAATAGGGTTGATCAGGGAAGTTGTAATGTTTCCATAACTATAGCAACACAAATTACCCAGCTAAGTATTCCTGCTAATGAGATGCAGCTCAGGCAAGCAATCGCTACATTCCTTGTTATAAACACGTTCAAGAGATCTGAGGATTTCATTTCTGCTTCTTCACAAGTCAGCCAGGATATTAAGAGGTTTTCGGGTTCTTTAAGTTTTGGGTTGTTTGGGGTTTTTTTGGTTTAAGTCTTATGAAAACTTACACTTGCTTTTTGATTCTTCAGGCTTGGTACAAGACGACACCACTGGGTAAAGCACGAGTCAGAGCACTGGCAGGCAATGAGAAAGCAGGAAAAGAAAAAACAAAACCAAGAAAAGGGAAAAACTGACTTCCTCAAGAATTTTGCTTCTGGCAACGCCGATCGCGGTTCTACGTTTCAGTAAAGAAAAGCAAACATGGCAGAATAACACCACCCAAGTTATAGGCATTCCAGAAAGAGTTGCTTTCTGAGTGAATTTTTTAAAGTTAAAAAGACCTCAGATGAGGCATCAGTGTGACATGTAGCTCTCCGAGGATGAAGAGTTAATGACCACAGACTTGCTCAAGCATTATTTATTCTATGAGATTTTTAGGGGGCAGAAGGGTTCATTACTCAGGACCGTAACATGCCATCAACTTTTCGGTTGTACTCATTTATTTCAGCAAGTAACTCTCCTTAAAAATTGATGTCGCATTAATGCCTTTCATTACTTTAATATCCTATATGCTTTATAAAACTAACTGCTTTATGTATCTGTAGGTCTAATGTGTTACAGTTCTCAATAAAACTATTACAGCTATAAAGACTGCTTTTTAATTGGGATGGATTATAAGACACTTAATGCAATCTACCACAAGCTGAATATTTACGTAGCCACATGAGGACCAGCACTGCTTCACCTTTTGATGCCTTATCGTGGTCAAATTCATAGATGTGGACGTTAACTGAAAACATTAATGGGCAGAACAAAAGCAAAAGCAATCTTGGCCATCACGGTGAGCGTCCTGGGAATCTATCATACAATAGAAAACAATGTCCCATGGCTTTTTTTGCACAAATCACAATATACCTGTTGCTTAAAAAAAAACATATGTAGCAGAACAGCCGTAATGGCAACCTGGAATAGGTCTGTTGAGATGTCTAAGAGGTTGTTTCATGCTGTGTTAAACGCAATCCACCAAGACTTGCTTCAACAACTTCTAAATCCAGTCCTGCGAGCTCTAAGTAGTCCACTTTTTCAAAAGTCAGCCGCATCACATTGAGTCCCAGTACAGAAAGCCTGAGGGATCACAGTAGCTAGGTTCTACATGCATGAGCAGCAAAATGTGAAGCTCTGTGGCAGGATTGTCTTCTGCACAGAAGTACCTAAAACACTTGAAGGCAGAGATTTTCTGGTCTTGTGCTTTGATGTAGCATTTCCTACTCTATTGAGCGTATTATAGATATTTGGATATCATGAATAGTAAGTGCAGGGAACTAAACCTCAGAAACACAACGTGCTAAGTAGAATCATAGAGTCATTTTGGTTGGAAAAGACCTTTAACAAGTTCAACCATTAACCCAGCACTGCCAGGGCACCACTAAACCATATCCCTCAGCACCAGATTTGCACAGCTTCAAAACCCCTCCAGGGGTGGGGACTCCACCACTGCCCTGGGCAGCCCAGGCCAGGCCTTGACAACCCTTTTGGGAAAGGCATTCTTCCTCATGTCCAATCTAAACCTCCTCTGGCACAACTTGAAGCCATTTCTTCTTGTCCTATCGCTTGCTCCTTGGAAGATGAGACCAATCCCCACCTGGCTCAAATCTCCTTTCAGGTTGTTGCCAAGACCAAGGTCTCCTCTGAGCCACCTTTTCTCCAGGCTCGACAACCCCAGGTCCCTCAGCCACTCCTCACAAGATTTGTGCTCTAGACCCATCACCAGCTTCATTGCCAGGCTGAGTACAAGGAGGGCTGCGGTGCTGTAGGAAGCTGCTCAGGTTTCGTCCAGCACAGGCAAGGTAATGCACCTTTGGGAAAGTGCAGGCTGAGGACAGCACATGGAATAATTTAGGTTGGAAAAGATCTTTAAGATCAAGTCCAGCTGTAAACCAACATTTGTCTTGAAACAGTCACACATATTCAACCATCTACAACTCACTCCAAGCACAGCATTGCTCACTGCTTGCTAAGATCTTACTGATGTCTTTTACATAAAAGGAAACGATCACATATTAAACATCTCTGCATCTTTGTACTATCCCAACCCCTTAGCCCCTCTGCTTCCCCTACTAGAATAGAGTCCTTTCAACAAAAATATGGTGGCAAGCGACTTGCAGAAAATGCACTTTTACCTGGATGATGGGTATAGAACATGATTTAGGACAGAAACTCTGCAGGAAGACAAAATCCCATCCAAAAAATCTGCTTGAGAAGTGTCTCTAACAAATCTTGCTGGGAAGGGGCTGCTGTTCAGCCTCTTCCTGCTCCTAAGAAGACATCCAATGGAAAGAGATGCTCCTGGAAACAGTAAATTCTGAACGAAAACCTGAAAAGATTCCAACAGGCAACTAACTGCACAGAAAATGATTCAAGCAATCCTATCATGGAGCATAGCAGAAGGAACTGTATGGCTCATTAATAAAGTGAATTTTCTCACCAAGAGAAGAAGAGGCTGCAACATTATCAGAATCCCAGCATGGTAGGGGCTAGAAAGGACCTCTGGAGACCATTTCATCTAACCTCCCTGTTCCAGCAACATCACCCAGGGCAAGTTGCCCTTGCAACCTTTAGGCTGCATCTCCAGCCCTATCAATGAAATCCAAATGACAGAAGAGGAAACACTTGCTAGATCTCTGTATGACACCTCAGGGCACTCCTGGTGTACACAAGTCTTTCCCCCAGCCATCCCAGCAGAAAACTGCTGAAGACTCATCACAACCCATGCAAGGCACCTTGTGAGTATGAGCTGCCAGCCCCCCCTGAATTTAATCACTTGACAAGAGAGCAGCTACAAACTTTGGCTTTCCTTTATTCTCTCCTCTGACGTCTTCCCAAAATTTGGCATCACATCCCAATTACCAAAAAAATAAGAGAAGGTAATCCTCAACTTCATCCTCAGTGAGGTCAGCTGGGGCGCTTCCAAAGCCAGCAGGATTCGTGTTCAAAACTTTATCTCTGCTCTCATCTGCAAGAAAACTAATTTGGATAATTCCATCCTCAATCTTGCCGACAGTGGAATACTCCTCTGCACAACAGGTTTGACAGCAGAACGTGATGTGATGAAAAGACCGCATTTAGGTCGAACACAAGCAATCCCATTAACTAATATTTCAGCAGGTTCAATGCAATCACAGTAGCAAAGTAACATCATGACTGGTACCATCCATCTCCAGGACACAATTCCAACCCCATGCAGAAGGGTTGCATGTGCATCTCACCATCCCAGGTGTGCTTGGCAGGACAGAAGCCTGCAGTTTTTCTACGCTATTCACCAGTTTGGGGGTGTGGGGAGCACTGGGGTAACTTATCCTTTAGGTGTAGCTTGCAACAGTGGCTGCTTTTAGTGTAAACTGCATTTCTGGGCTTCCCCCCCGCCCCTCCAATGTGAGCCACACCTGGTATATTTACCAACAGCCCTGTGACTGCCGGGAGGTTACAAAAAGGCGATGTAAAGCAGATAAACATTACCCTGTGTGGCTGCCAAGCCCTCGCTCTCCTGTAGAGAGTTCTCTTGGAGCAGTGGGGAGGGAAGCATGAGGAGCAATTTTAACGCTTTTTGTAATTATGATCACAGAAAGTGCAGCTACTTGACAATGAAGCTGTTGCATCAAGCAGAGCCCACGCACAGTAATTTCAGCATCAATGACTGAACTATTCAATTAAGTAGCCCTGGCTGGATCACCAACATCTGTACTGCTACGATGCTAATAGTGCTCTCAAGGATCACCACTAGAGATGCTCCTCTAGCATTCCTGGGTGGAGCAGCTCTACCCAGAGATCCTTCACCATGGGGAGAAATATATAGAGGATCATGGCTTTGCTAAGAGGGAGGAGAAAAATCCTCTTTTACTAGGCCCTGTCCTTTACTGAGTTTCCAGCAAAAGGTGAGTTTTCACGGGCAGTGGAGATGGGATCCAGGCTGCTTTGCCTCCCAGTGTGGTGGTGGGAGGTAACCCAGGAGCTCCAGCAAAGTTGAGAAAAGAAGCTGTCATGCCCATTTATATATGTAAGTGATCTAGAGAATTATCAGCTAAATTATTTAAATGTCCCATTACTATTAAATTACTGGGCATTCATTGTAAGAACAGTCATAATACAGTAACTAATTTGGTACTAATGTGAATGTCAGCATTTCATTGCAGTTATTTTGTACTTCATCATAAGATAATTTACCAATAAATTAATTGGCTTAATTGCTTCCTCCAAATCCAGGAGAACTACATATGACATGACTTTTAAAAGTCATCCCTCATGTTTCTGCTTTAGCCACATGAAACGGGAACCTCCCTCTGAAACACTTGGGGAGGAACAGCCAAGAAAGGGGGAACAGGGTGTAACTTCACTTTCCCAGAGGCAATAAAGTCTTGGCATAACCCAGCTACGTGGAGTTTAATGTGCTTTAAATACTGTCCTCAAGGTCACATTTGGAGCAAGAGTCCAGGTTTCAGGACCAGCTTTATAGGATCCTGGATGGTGGACAAGAAGCACAGCCCCAGTACTCAGACTCTATTCAAGGCTTGGGAGCACCTGTGAGCCATTCTTGCCCACCTCCTCCCTTCTACAAATTCTCCACATCACCTTTACCTCCCCCAAAGTACCAATAACCCCCAAACCCCACCATCTGGGCACCACCCAAGCCAGCCATCCCAAAGACTCAGTCTGCAGCTGACAAACCTGCTCCAGTTGAAAGTAAATTGCTACCAATTTGCCAAAACAAAAAAAAAAGTGATGGAATCAGGATTTTGGGTGTGTAGTGGATACTCCACCTCAGATGAGATGCTTTCCAACCGATTAAAATCCTACCAATAAGCCTGAGAAACACAAGCAGTTTACCATTACTCTTGGAATAGGATGAGTAAGAAACCAAAACCAAGCAGAGACTTTTAGTTACAAGGCATCACCTCCAATGCTGCTCTGCAGCACCCACCAACCACCCAGGGAAGAACTCACTCCCACCCAGCCTCTTTGCAGACCCCGGTCACCATCCGTGTTTGCGTCCATGCAGGAGCTGCATCTGCCTTCTGGCAGCAACCTCTCAGGGATGCAGCCAATCAAAGGCAGCCCCAGTCATAGAATCATAGAATGGTTTGGGTTGGAAGGGATCTTTAAAGGTCATCTAGTCCAACCTCTGGCTGCTCCAACACAGCCAGGCAGGAGAGCTACACCCTCACAGCAAGGAGGGAAGAAAAACAACCCTCACTAGGTAGGAGACAGCTGCCACCATCATGAAGTCACACTTTGCAATGTGCCTCGGGTATTATGTCCCTAGCTTATGCTGAGCGCTCGGGTTATGCCGCTGTGGCCAAATCAGACACTGTAACGCCTGTTAAAAGCAGTGCCAGCCGTTGTCTCTGATCCCTACCAATTTTGTGAGCTGTTTCACCTTGCTAGCCCATGCTAATTTAGCGATGGGGTTCTTGGGAGTGCCGTTGCCTTCCTGAAAGCGGACTCCTCCAGCACCAGGATTTTTACAAAGAGCACTGAGGCTCTCTGGCAACCACAGCTAATCTCCCAGAGCTCTCACCCCACCCAGGTGCTTAGGAAAAGTTTACTGCTGTCTCTTCTCCACGTGAAGGAAAAAAGTCCATGAAGAGCACAGTGGGTAAGGACAGCAATTTTTCTCCAGTTTCTCAATTCAAATTTTTTTAATAAATAAAATAAGTTTTTTAATAAATTAGCAGGTCTCTTGCAAAGCGCCGGGAACAGCTTGCGCCAGGCACAGTGCTTTGGCACACATTCCTCCACCACTGGTGAGAGATCAACCCAACCACAGAACGCTGCTAAACCTTTAGTTATGATCATTCACCTTGGTCCTGGGCAACCTGCAGCATGCCAGGCTGGCAAACTCTCCGACAACTCCAGATGGGAGCAGCCCAAGGGAATCCATCTCCTTCCAGTGTGCCCCAGCCAGAGACAAGCCCCATTCACACAAGGCCTGTTCTAGTTTATTGTCGAAGTTGCCATTGGAAGTAAAAAACAATCCAGCGTTTCTCAGCACACACACACCCCCACTGCCCCCCAGATGCAGTAATACAAAGTGAAGCTGACTGTTCTATTAACTCCCATCCTGCATCAGCAATTTTCTAAAGTGTGGAAACATTATAATTGACTTTTCTGCTAGTAGCAAAATGTCATTTTTTTTCTTACTACTTCCTAAGTCGGTAACACATTTCAAAAGCCTCCAATGCCACTACCACAATAGGACTTACAAATTAGCACATTTTTAGCTTTTCATTAAACACAATGCCAAAAAAAAAAGAAAAAAGCCTCATCATATTAGGCTTATCTCTCCTCATTATTGAAAGTACTGCGACTTTGGAACTTCGTGTAGGAAATTATAATGCACTCAGCCTGGGTCCATTGTAAATTGGAGCTTCAAAAAAGGTGTCACGTAGTCGGGCCCTCTTTAAGGACTGAAAATATTGGAGTCTATTTGAAAACACCTTATGGAGTCTCTCACTAGCCTTGCAAATCATCACAGCACTGGGTAGAGCTGCCTTTTATTTTTTTTGCCTCATGGCATCAAGCCATTTCTATTCCAACCAGAAAAAGAGGATTATTTCTTGCTGGGATTAAAAAAAAAAATCTTACGCCTAAGATAACAAGCTGCAAAAATCCCCAAATCATTTAGGGCTCTTCTTTAGCTTTGTACAGCATCTGTGGGGCTGTTCTCAAAGTCAAGGGGCTTTCTCCAGCCAGACCCCCGGCTGGCTGCCCTGGGATACCCTCAGCCATCAATGCTTTTCAGAGGCTAAAACATTGCCACGGTGCCATCAAAGACACATGGTGCCCACATATCTCCAGCTAATTCCACAGCTCTGTACTGAAAGGCAGTTACCCTGGGAGGACACTGCAGAAGAGGGACTGTTTCTTTGGCCAAAAAGCTCATTTTTGTATCTGCAGAGATAGGAAAAATCTTCTTGCCTGTGAAGGTGCCAGAGCCCTTCCCAGGCTGCCCAGAGGAATTGTGGAGCCTCCTTCTCTGGAGGGATTCCAAACCCACCTGGACAATGTGATTCTGAGCAATCTGCTCTGGGTGACCCTGCTGGAGCAGGAGGGTTGGACAAGGTGATCTCCAGAGGTTCTTTCCGACCCCTACTGAAATAGGGGAAGGCTAACAAACAACGCATAGTTTAGAATGTGGTTAATGAGAAATATAGAAAAGAATGTAAGCAGGAATTTATCCAACTGCTGGAGCCGAAGTGACTGTCCTCACTGCCTAGGCAAGCATAAGCAACAGATAACAGGAACTCTAAGCTACAGATAAGCAGGAACTTTGTTGCCCACAAGGACACGTCGAGGAAGCACAAAGCCAGCTTAGCACAACTCAGAAACTTTGGAACAAGGGTGAGAAGGACAAAGTGAGGAAGACTGTTGCTTTTATCCCAGAGTCCCCAGCCCACAACCACCGGACAGCAGTACGCATGTGTGAAAAGGAGGAGACTTATGATAATGAGCTCCCCGAAATAATTGTAATAACCACACCTATTCCCAGAATTGAGTGGAATAACTCAGCCCATACTAATGAATATGCATGTTTTGTAACCACAAAAGCAAGCAAGTTTTAGTCCCTGGTATGCAAGTTAGGCAGAGTTATTCCCCTTGAATCCAGCACCATAATAAACATACCCTGCTTTAAACTCTTCATGAGTTTGGAGTTCATTTCCACACATCACGACCATTCTGTGAAATGCAAAATCCACATCCTATCCCATTTTCCAAGTGCTCTGGAAAAAGACTGAACACATCCCTAATGTCCTCCTCACAACTTCTAACAACTCCAGCACAGCACAATTTCCCCATGGGTCGGACACCACCATTAACCAGACAACCACCTGCGTTCAAAAGAAAAGAGGAAGAGAAGCACAAAATAAGGCTGTTTGCCTCTCAGGAGGACAACTTCAGGCCAGAAGCAAGGTCAAGAGCATTTTCTACTGTCCTCGTCTAGCTCACTCACTTTAGGTTTCTACCCTGCCTCAGTTTCCCCCAACAGGGAAAAAGGCAACCACCAGCAAGGCAAAGATTAAAGCAAACCCTGGGAAAGAGTGAGGAACATCTCACAGAACAGGCAACAGCAGCACCAAGCCCTAAATTAAGCAACAGAAAGTAAGGAACAAGGAGGACCTGCAAAGGAGAGCTAGATAGCAGCATCACACACACACCAAAAAAAACCAAACCAAACAAAAAACAACCACCAAACAGAAGGAACGTACCTCCCTTGAAGAGTCACGACTTCTGCTGGAAACATAGTTGGTGTGTGCCTATCAGGCAGGAAGAGGACTGGAAGTACCACCAAAAGCTCAGAGCCAACCACCAAACCCTGAGGAACTCAAGGGCTGAGGCTTTTATCTGGCTCAGTGGATCACTGGCAAATGGGAAACCCAGGTCACCTGCTGCCCTCACCCAGGAGAAATTCATCAGCTGCTGCAATGGGCCATTAGCAAGGCCAAAGGGACATGTGGATCGTTAAGCCCAAGCGACCTCAGCTGGTTCTCCTTCACCATTTTCTCTAGTAGGTGTCCTGGGTGAGGTCCCAGCATCCACATTAGGCTGTCACAGCATCTCAGCTGGGTGGAGTCTTTTCCAGAGGTTCCCTTCCAAAATTCCACTTTGGGAGCAAATGTCATTTTGATGATAGCAGTGAGCAAGCAGGTCCTGAGTGTGTGCGACAAGGGAGCGTGAGGATCTCTGCTGCATCGTTGACCAGCTCATGAAAAGAAGAAAAGGCTCTAAGATGAGTGGCCCTATGGGGCCGCATGTGGAGCTGCCACGTGGGGCAGGAATGGACATGGAGGGGAGTACAGGACCTCTTCCACCTGCAGTTCCGTCCATCCTCTGGGTCTCTGTCCTACCCTGAAGCCACAGCACTGTCTCATGGGAGAGGGTTGATTCTGGACTGGTTGGGGGGTTTTCCCGATTCTCCTGGTTCAAATCTCGGGTCAAATCAACCTACTCCAGCCACATCCAGCAGAATTTCCATCCACATTTCTTGTCAGTAAGCTCTTCCAGAAGAAAACCAGAGGTGCTGGTTTTCAATTCCAGGCACATCATTGTTTGTTCCAGCTCCTGGTGTCTGAATCACAGAAGGAGAAGCCACCATGCCTATGCCCTCAAGGGCTCTTTAATGGAGTGGGATTTTTGCTTTATAAGTAAAAATAACTCAAGATCATCAGTTATTTTTATATACCATCCTACTACATGAAGGAAAAAAAATATGGAGGGGAAAAAGAATGGTCTGAAACAGGAGGAAAAACACCAAGAAAGACTGTTTGGAGAGCAAGAGAAAAATGAGGCATCAGCCATTAAGACTGGGTGGGCCAAGCCCCACTGAAAGCTTGAGAAGGTTAAGGGTTGGGTGCAGTTCTGTGCTCTCATTAGGAGTAATTGGAGCAGTGAATAGAACGGAGGTTTAGTGGCAGGAGATGGAAATTATGCAAATGAGCCCATTGGCCAGCAAAGCCGGTAGCCCCACTCAACACCAAGTTTGGCAAAGTTACACCCATAACTGCTTTAAATAAAGGTGCACTCAGATGGCTTCATCCTAAATGTTGCTGCTCAGACGGCTCCCAGAAATCCACTCCCATCAGGGACCTTTGGGAGGGGGTGACTGCCAGGGAGAAATGCTAAAATGCCTCAAACCAGCCTGAAATTTGAGGTCTCAGTGGTGCTGCTTCAAAGGCGAATGGAAGCCTACGCTGGCATGGTGACCCCCCCATCTCCCTACCTATGTTAATGGAAAAATACCCAGCAAAAAGCAACCCCTTCCATCAGAGACCACATGTGTGGGCACACTGTGGTGCCACTTCATGGCCCGAAAACCTGTCTCATCGTTACATGGTCTTCTCCAGCCACCTAGCCTCCAACCCTGACACCCTCGGGTAGGGTTCTATCCTGAACCAGCATTTCATTTTAGGCTTACAAACCATTGCTGCTCCGTCACCAAGATAAAGCTCCCAGTTCTGGGATGTTCCTGTGACATTCCATCACCCAGCAGGCAACATCCCTCTCTGCCCACTAACGAAACCCCTCATCAGAGGAATGTTGAGGCAGCTCAAAGCCCCGTGCCCCCCCTGCCCTGCCATTACCCGCCTGAGCCACCCTCCACGTTCAGTGGGGAAACATCTCAGCGTTGCAGCTCAAGGCGGCCAGGGGATGCAGGGGTGGGGGTGATGTGCTGACAGCTCGCCCCGACCGATGCTGCTGGTGTGACAGATGGTCCAGGTGCCCCCAGAACCATCTGCCTCATCCCACTACGGCAGCAACCTGTAATTTCCGAGGCAGCGTTTCCAGCCCGTACCCTGCAAGTGATGGGAAGAGGGGGGGCAGGAATGAAGGCAGAGCCGAGCAGGCAAAACAGATGGTTCTCTCGTTAAAGTGCAGCTGCACCAAGGAGAGGTCATAGACATAATGAGTCGGGACGAGTCCCCACTAATTAACACTGACAAGCGAAGTTCAGGTATGTCCACTGCTAAGGAATAAATCAATCCCCCAGAAATGGATACAGCCAATGAGGTATAGGTGAGTTTGTTCTGCTACATCCCAGAGGGCAAGCAATTATCTCTGTAACTTTCTATTTAGGATGCACTTGGGAAACACATCTTCCAATCCATAAATACCTTCATGCCACCACTATGTCAAACTTCCAGGTGTCAAAAACTAATTTGAAACTGAGCGAAGGGCTTGTCGAAGCTCGTGGTGCCATCCTGTCCTCTGTTTCTAACTCCCATAGCACTCTGGCGAAGATAAGCCTCTTGGATGACGCTGATGGTCCTGGTGGGGATCCAGCCAGGAAAGGGGGTGAATCTGCTTCCGTATGTGTGAGTTTAGGGAAAGGCATGGGGTTTGAGTCCTGAGGTATCCAGCTCTGAATCCTCATCCCATAATCATTTATATGTCGCTTTTGAGTTGGTCAGCCTGTGAGTGGTGGTGCTGACACGTGGCACATCACACCCCTGGTGTGTCCCATCCCAGGAGGGGGTCCTGCATTATGGACCCTACAAGGAGCCTCTAATACCTTCCACCTCCTCCTGTGCAAATGCACATTCTCCCCTCTTCCTCAGGACCACAACCCCCGCCCCTCAGGCATGCCGTAGTGGGACCCACTGGCCACAGGGCACCTGGCAAGTGTGGAGTGGGTCACTCACCATGCACCTTCCTGCCCCAGCAGCTGTGGGAGAGCATTGACCGCAGCACTGGCTAAACTGAGAGCGAACCCACGCAGTGGGGCTGCTAAACCTTCCCCAGCCTCAGCTCACCAACAACATCTATGTGACCCCAGTAGTATTGTTTTGGGGTGCACAGAGTCATTGCCACCTTCTACCGCTTTGGTCAACAAAGGTATTTGCTCTGTCCTTTCACCCATTGGTCTTTTTAGCAGAGCCTGTTGCAACAGGACAAGGGATGACGGTTTTAAACAAAAAGAGGGAGATTTAAACTAGAAAGAAGGAAGACATTTTTTACACTAAGGATGGGAGAAGGGAACAGGGATGACACCACTGGGGACATACAGGGTTTGCCAGTGACTGGGCTCAGGGACATTCCCATCTAGTTGCCCAGAGAGGTGGTAGAAGCCCCATCCCTGGAAAAATTCCAGGTCAGGTTGTACAGGTTTCTGAGCAACCTGCTCTAGTTGCAGATGTCCCTGCTCCCTGCAGGGGGGGTTGGACTAGATGACTTTTAAAGGTCACTTCCAAAACAAGCCAGTCTATGATTCTGTGATCCCACCCTGAAATATAAAATGATGTTATTTTACATATTTCCTCCTTTTCACCAGACTCAGGCAAACTGAAAATGAAAACAATGCTCTGGTGCCATTAAACAGCTCGCAGAGCCCAATCCCCTCCTAAACCCAGTGGTTTTGAAATTTTAATCGCAGGAACAAACTGTTTTTTTAGTTCCTGAGCACTTGAGAGGTGCCTCTTGAGATGGCGTCAAGGTTGGTGGCATCTCCTGGGTGAGCCCCTCAGGATGGCCCCTGTGCTTTCCCATTGCACACAACTCTCACAAAAGAAAACTGTCCTTGCCTTTCAGAAGAGGGTTTGTTGTGCAGGTTTCTTTTCAGCATGTTCTTCATCTCTGGCTGCTTCTCCGCTAAGTCTTCCCAGGCGTAACCAGAGCAGGGATGGTGGTTTTTACAGCTGTAGTATACAGGCAGGTGTTTATGCCTTGGGGCGCCAGAGTTGAAGGGGGCATCAAAAAAGAGGTGTTATGTGACAAAATGAGCTTTCATGTGAGCAGGGACCTGCCTTTGTATTGCTCGTGTTGAGCTAAACCCTCTTGGGCACAACCCTAGAACCATCACCACCCAGAAATTATGGCTTTGCCATATGTGCTTGGCCATGTACCTTCTAAAAGGGGCAACATGAGAAAGAAGGGAAAAAAATGGGGAGGAACTCGAGCCCCCCACAACTCCAAATTGCTGAAAGCTTAGTGTCTGCGCCCACTTATGTCACCCACTGAGAGCCTTTTGCAGCCCGGAACAGCAGAGGCACCTCAGTCTGCTGCCTCCCTCAGCCAACTCTAATATTTTAGGGTAAAAGGGAAAAAAAAAAAACAAACCAGCAACGAGAACCTTTACATCCCACAAAACAGCAACCTCAAGGGTGCTCACTAAAAATAAGTGCCAGAGAAGAACTGCTAATTAGCAAAAGCCATCACCTGCCCTCATACTGTGAGGAGGCCACATGACAGAGGGTCAGTCTGAGATGGTTTTCCAGGCTGTACCCAGGGTCACATTTCACCAGCGCATTACAGAGGGGTTAAATAATTGGTAGGGCTCCCCTTCACCTTTAAAAGAGGATGTGCACTGGGACTGAATTCCCAGGGGATAATTAACACAGACACAATTCTTCAGGGGGGGAAGAGGAGAAGACAACTATTTTTAGTTAAACTAAGGGCTATAGTTATTTTATTCTTGTAATTGATGAGAAGAGGGGGGTGGGGGGAAGGAAAATGCTGCACAGTTATGAGAACTGGAAAGGGGATTTTTTTTATTATTGAATTATTTACGTTTGACAAAGAAGGGCCACTGTTAATCAGCATAGCACAGCATACCTTACTATATTATATAGAGCTGTTAAAGGGAAATGTTTTGGCGCTATTTAAATATTATCTAATTTCCAATAAAACCCAGACAAAATCAATGCAGCCTCGGGATGAGTTTATATTTTCACTGGGCAGCAGTTTTTGAGGGAGAACAGGTCCGTCAGCAGCAGCTCAGATGGCTCTGCTCATGCAATTGCATCTGCAAAAGTGTTCAGGTTTTTTTGGGAGAGATATGGAAAGTGTGACCTCAGCAGACACACGTGCGTCTCCGTGGTCATTAATCCCGCTGTCTGACCCCCTCACTCAGCCTCCAGCCACATAACTGGGCAGCGCCGTCATATGGAGCTGGCCGGGGTGGAGCAAGCACTGGGAATATAAACAAGGGGACGCTTTGGTGGCAGGTTGCCTGTTCACAAGGTGGCCCCTGGCTCCGAGAGAGGAGGTTCAACTTCCCGCCCTGCGCTGGTGCCTGAGCATCGCCTGGGAAACCCATCCTCATACCACCATCCCTCCAAGGTAGGCTTGGGCAGACGAGTTTACCTCATGGCATGGTGGCCTCATCATCCCTCCTGCTCACCTCCCGGTCTCCGGGCACAACATCTTCTCCCCATAGTCGCGTGGTCCCGGAGGGGGATGTGGCTGTCACAAGGAGCTCCGTCACTCAACTGGCTCATTTTAATTCTTTTGGGGGTTAAGAGGAGGTGTAAGCTTTAAATCAGTCATGCATTGCTATCCGTGCTTGAGAGCAGCTGGAGGAGGCAGTGCTGCAGGCTGCCAACCCTTGGGCTCCTTCGCCCACACTGGAAATTGCCCTGGAAAAATAAAAAATAAAATAATGCCATTCCCTGCTGCCGCAGGGCAGTTGTAAATCAGAGCTGTGATGGGCACATCTGGACTCTATGGATTTTTTTTAAGACAGCCTCACAGTCTTTCGAACCAGCAGGGCAAGTTATTATGGGCTGAAATCTTCCCAGTGCGAGGACTAAGTTGTTATGCAGCAGCTTATCTTGGGGAACAAGCTCATGCTGAAGTCATTTTGCTCCTTGTGTATCATGCTCTTTCATGTGCCAGGAATGAGTTTTCCTCATAATGCGAAGCCGGCGCAGACAATTTAAGTCATTATTAATAGATACACTTGATCTGAGGAAGTAAAATGCTTAATGTTTTGTTAAATGAGGTGTACTCTGCAAACACTTGTACTCAGAGAGAAGGTTAAAATGCTACCCCCACGTTAGAGATTAACGAGCGCGAGGGTACCGCTAATGAAGTGCTCATCCTTGCGAATGTTTGGGATCTGAGTTTGTGTGGGAACATCTCTGCTGAAGTAAGGAGACATGAGGAAGATCCCAGGCTCAACTAGTTGCAGGATTAGACCCTCGAATCTTCATGGTCTTGAGATGCGGGGACTGCACTGTCAGGAGGAGAGATGATGCACCCAAGGCTGTGCAGCACGGCAGTGGCAGAGGAGAGGGTAGGCCTGCGAGTTGCCATCCTTCCTCTACCACCCAAAATCACTGCCCAAAGGTAACAGGTAGTTTACAAGCTTTTGAAACCTCCTATTGTCCTTCAAAACCCAACCAGGGACTTCACCCCATCTCCTAGCCAGCCCCAGGATGCTCCACAAATGTCCTGGCTGCCAGCTCCTCCCCACGATAAATCCCTTCTGCCTTTAAGGCAGCGTTTTTCTTAAAAACGCAGAGATCTCATTTCATCCTGACATCACTTGCCACTCACGGGTGGAAAAAGCACTTGACTTGCTTGGCAGGAGCTCAGGCTTGTGCGTTTTCTATGCATTATTCACTTGCGAGAGGACTTTTTCTCTCAGCTCTCACTGGCTCTGACTATTTTTAACCCCCTCCATCAGCGATGCCATTAATCCTGTCATTACCGTGACCCAAGAAGTGAGTGTTATATGCAAATAAACGCTGATTAAAAAAGCTCACAAGAAGGGGGTCACGGGGTATTTCAACACACTCTCAATGGCAGTTTGATGCTGCATACAAACACACCCCTTGCAAAATTAGCCCGTGTCTGACCGAGACGCTCTAGATTCCCTGCTAAATATACTCGGCTGCCGGGGTAGAAGGTGATCAGCGCCATGGGAAGGCGATCCCCTCAGCACATGAAGGCAGGCTTCCGCCACTCCACCCTGAACACATTGCCAAGCTGCTAACGAGGGGAGAGGGAAAAACAACCCAGGTTTGTGCTGCTCCCAGGTCTCCAAACTGTCTCCTGCACCTGCTAAGGGATCTGGGCTATTTTCCATACCGAAGCTATGCTTTGAGGAGGTGTTCAGTGGATACCAGAAGAGTGAAAGGGCACAGAAAGGCTGAAGCTACTAGAATAGCAAGCAGTGGTAAAAGAAGAGAGAAAGATGACTGGATTTGGAGGTTCAAGCGAAAAGAGCAGCTGTGGCCAGGCAGTCAAGGAGGAAGACCAGACTCAAGATCAAGGGGAGAAAGAAAACAAACAAAAAAACTCCATCTAGGTAAACCTCAAATTATGTCCCATTGCACCTTCTGGTGAACAGGGACCTCAAGGCAAGGGGTCCTTTACTCAAGGGATTAATTTACACAAGGACCCCAGGTCAGACACCCCAGCTCAGCACCACCCTATCCTCCATGGACACACTGTGGGGTTTTTTTGTGGATCCACCCTCTTTCTATAGTCCCCAAGACCAGAGGGCTGGATGTCACCACAGCCATGCCAAGGAAACCCACAAAGAAACTTCAGATGACTCTTATAGCACAGATGTGATGGCACAAAGATGCTCATGGTCACCTGCAGGACCCCAGAAAGGTCTCCACTTGCACGGGGCTATGGAGAAGGTCCCAAACATTTCTTCCAGCCTTAGGTTGACTCCACACAGAGAACACCGTGAAGTGTTTCAGCAGTGTCTTCCTATCTGGTTGTTTTGATATAGTTTAACATCTACCCAAGATCCAATTTGATGATGTTTATTCCCCAGGAAAGTGGGGCAGGAGGGCTGGCAGGGTGGAGATATGCCACCCAGAGCCTCCAAGTCACGAGATGCTGAGGTCTGTTCTCACTCCTGCTGTGGACTTCTCCCATGACCTTGAGGAAAGGAGCCACGAGCTTTGGAGCAGCCCTGCTGGCACCCGTCCCTGTGCTGAAATGGCAGCAGAGGCTGGGTTCTTTTTGTCTCCTATACAAGGCATCAGTGGGGAGAGCGGCTCAGTGACCCAGGAGGATTTGTACCTTGCTGGCCTTTGCCAAGTGCTTGGCATCCCTTCAGGGACACACCAGAATTGCAGCCTGTGCTGTGTTGGCCACTAATGTGATGTCCAGATTTTTCCATATAGAGACCGTGAAACTGGACATAGGTAAAAGTGTCTTAAAAAAACCCAAATAAACAAACAAACAAATCAAAAAAAAAACCACGACAACACAACACGTTGTTAGGCAGAGAAAAAACAAACCAAACCAAACAACACTTTCTCAGAGCAGGGGTTGGGCAGACAGGAGCTGACTAAATTTTGGTTTATTGTTTGGTTTGGTTCTTTTACCCCCTAAACTCTAGGTACCGTTTTCCTCCCTGCTTAAAGACTCATGTCCTAAGGTGCTGCCTGCAATTAAACCAGCAATTTAATCCGGGAGGTGCTGCCACAATACAGCCCAGTGACCGTTTGACCCTCATTGTCTCGCCTGCCCATTATCATCTGACCCTGCTGGAGTTATAAATACAACGACAATAGAGCCTTAACTGGATTATAATTAGACAATGAGCCCCGGAGGATGGAAACAATGAACTATAAAAGCCTGTCTATCCTCCCAGCTAGGACCTACACACTTGGGAAGTACTGGAATGGGCGAGTTACCGGGACCTGTGACAGAAAAGCTACAGATTTCCCCCAAATTGGATTCAGAGCATCCTCTAACAGCTCCTACTCCCTCCACCAAGTATTACACAGCCCTGGTCACGGGAGACCTGAGAAGCCTCGAGGTCCTGACTGATCGATACTATCAAGATGTCAACCTGTTTTTTGAGATCAGTAAAAATGAGCTGGAGTGGCAGGTGAAAAGCCAAGCGTCTTACGGACTCTCAGGTACTTTTGCTTTAAAGGCCAGTCTAGAGAAATTAAAAATAAATAAATAAATGAGACAGGTATTTACTAACCCTAAATAGGAGAGGGGCAGTTTATTTAAGTGCCTAACGCTGCTTTTATAGAGTCTGTGAGCAAGGTGGCTGGTTTCTGGTGACTGTGCCCTGCAGCCCTCAGCATAAGTATTCAGCGCTCTCATTTTCTTCTCTTCTGCACATACTAACCCACTGGTGGGGTAGAAAAGTGTAAAAAGCGTGTCTACATTATTTTTTCAGGATGGGATGAGGTGCCTCATGGCTTAGGCTTGCTTGCAAGAGGGCTCGCAGCCCAAATTCCCCATGCAGGAGCTCAGAAAGAGCCCAGCTAGGAGGAATAAGATGTGCTTAGGAGAGTAATACCTGGTATCTCCCAACCCTAGACGCTCCTAAAGGTCCTAGATGTTCACTGGGTGTCTATTAATGGTCCCAGAGATCCTGGAGCTGACAATGTCTTGCTTTAGCTGAGCCCAGACCCAACACATCCTGTGCACAGCCCCGCAACACCTTCCCAGCATGCTCCCACCCAGCTCGGGTGCCTTCAGTCCCAAAAAAAGACAGGGTTCTTTTTCATCCCCTGGGTGCAGATAAGGAATTTGTGAGCTGCCTTTTAGCTCCTGACAGCAAGATCTGACACACAAGATCTGGCTGTCCCCTTGTACAGCTGGTTGTTGTCAGAGTATTAGAACCAAAGACTGGTTTGGGCTGGAAGGGACCTTTCAAGGACATATCGTCCAAGCCCCCTGCAGGGAGCAGGGACATCTGCAACTAGAGCAGGTTGCTCAGAGACCTGTCCGACCTCTCCTGGAATGTTTCCAGGCATGGGACATTTACCACCTCTCTGGGCAACTAGATGGAAAGTTGCCCAGAGAGGTGGTACTGAAGAGTACCAACCCCGTGTGTCCCCAGTAGTGTCAGCCCTGTTCCCCCCTCCCTGCAGGGCTATGGTCACTGGAGTACAAACGGGAGCTTACCACCCCTCTGTGCCTCGCTGCCCGCCATGGTCACACCACCTGCCTGCGTCACCTCCTCCACCGACGGGCCGACCCCAACATGGCACCTGGTGGGCATGGGCCCCTGCACGAAGCCTGCCGGGGGGGACATGCCGACTGCGTCGAGCTGCTGCTGGAGCACAAGGCTGACCCCAACCTGCCAAGTGGTGAGGGTCTGTCTCCGCTACACCTCTGCATCACCCAAGACTCCCTGAGGTAAGCAGAATGTCCCCTTTGTGCAGATCCCAGTGCTTTTGCCCCTGTGGGGTGCAAAAAAAAAAAAACAAAACAACAGATGTTGTGGTCCCCAGCAAGCCTTCCCACATGCTCCCACATATTCCAGCAGCTGTGGCACACTCAGTGTAGCCAAAAAGGGACATTTTGGTGCCAGGCACATAGTGCTGTACAGGTCTCCTTTCTGTGGCCGGAAGCAGCCCAGCCCAGCTCCACACTCTTTTTCTTCCTCCTTTTTTTTTTGTGATGATTTATCCTAAAAAATCACTACACCCTGCATTTCAGGTCCAGCACACTTTCCCCAGGAGATTCTTAGAATAGGTCCAGTCATGGGGCACATTGGTCATCCCAACCTCCTGTGCTTCTCAGCCTGTGTTGACCCCATCAGCGAGGGAGGTCAGTGCCAACCAGGGCACTCTCAAACCCCAGGCTGTGACAAAGGGTTAGGAATGATTCCCCCACCTCCTCACCCTATGCAAGCCATGTACAGGTCCACCTCAGTTTATAGTTAGGACTAAGGCTTGGTCATATGCATCTGCTTCCTTCTCACCCTGGGTCAGCATCATCACATGAAGAGATGGGCGTAAATTGTACCTTGAAAACAAACAAAACAAAACAAAAAAATCAAGCTTTTCAGGCATGCCCGCCCTCATGTCTCAGTAGGATTATAAGTACCTGAATCATTAGACCCAGGGAATCAAGATTTTGCTGTTTTGTTTTTTTTTTCCCCCCCTATAAAGAGCTTAGCCCCTTGATATCCTGACAAAATTGCTTAGGGCCATAGCATATTTCATCACCTGTCAGCTTCAGTGAAAAGCCACCCTGGTTTCAGTCCACTCCCCTTTAAGCAGACAGTGAGCTTAGCTAGAAGTAGGTGTTGAAGGCAAGGTTTCCACTACAAATCTGATGTACTGTGAACCAGATGTCAGGGAAAGAGCTCTACATAAAGGAAATCAGCCAGGAAGGAAAAGGTTTGCAGACATAAATATCTCAAGCCCGGCTTATAAGTCTGCAAGACAACCAATAATCAAATATTAATCAAATTTTGGTACAAACAAAAAATGTAGGGATTAATCAAATGCATCTTTGGTGTGAAGAGGGTTGGAGGGTGTAGGCTGGGGAAGGGAGGATGCTACAAGCAACCCTCACTGTTCATAAGGAGCTGATTTTAATTCCTTCACCCAAGCTCCCTTTCAACCTCCTAGCCTTCAGTTTCCAAACCCCAAGACATCCTAAAAGCCCAAGGCGGGTATTTTAGGCTTCAGGAACTCGTTCTTCTCCCATAGAGGTGGGGCACAGAAACCAGCTCAGGGCGTGGAGAGGACCCACCGAGGTCCAGGCACCCCAGTTTTGGCCAGGTGCTTCCCATCTTGGAAATAAAAAAAAGTGTGTATATATATATATAATGAGCTGTTGCCACCAATTTACATGTTACTTACCCCAGAAGGATGGAGGGGGCTGACAGGTGAGCCATCAAACTGTGATGCAAGGATCAGACGCACGCAATGTGGAAACAGCTGAGTTATAAGCCCTTGAATATTGGGACTTTATAATGGAAATGCCGAGAGACCCTTAACTACGCTACCTGACGCTACGGGGGCTTCTACAGTAACTAAAGCCAACTCCCTTGGAAAGATCAAAAATTAATAGACATTTCAGACAGGTTTTGAGGTTTCGACCACTGCAAAAGACTTTGCTAAAGTTAGAGACTGAAGAGGTCAAGCTTTGGGTAACACAAACATTTCCTCTTTGATTAGGGGGAGACTACTTTACCTTGCCTTTTTTTTTTTTTATTGAGTAGTAGATTTTAGGTCATCCTTAATTTTTTACTGACAATAAAGAGCAGGTCATTGACCTACATAGAGAGCTATTTTATTTTTCTCCCTCTCGATAACAATGGCCAGAACACCTATGTGCCGGGTTCTTCTGTATTCCCATATACTCGGCAATTCACCATGGGGGCAGGACTTAAAACCTTTGAGCCTCTCAGTGACTGGGATAAAAAAAAATTATCTGGGCTTCCTTCCAGCCATTTGAGCTTCAGAATCCATGAGATTTCAACAAAAAGGATATCAGAGCTTTAATCTAGGAGCTTTTTGAAGAGATGGAAAAAAAAAGTTCCAGTAAAGTTCAGTCTTACCTTCTTCACTTTAGGAGCTGTTCATACCAATGTCGGCCTATTTAGTAGAGTTCCTCTCCTTGACCTCTTTTTTACAGCAGAGATAATTAACATGGTGGGGTAAGATGAGTCTCTAAATTCACTGCACTCTCTCCCTGGCGCTCTCCTGTTTCCCTCTTAAAGCCGGGATGATTAAAGGAGTCTGCCTTTATTGGCACCCCGAAAAAAAATAAAATAAAAATAATTGAGGGGGAGAGGAAGAGTCTCAACTCTCCCAGCAGTGCCAGGGGAAGAGCAGGTGTGAGGCGGTGGGAAGGCACATCGCAGGGATGTAGGATGTAGCTCCCACCTCCCATCGCGGTACCCGCGGCAGAAGGGATGGCGAACACTACCACATTTGCAGAGTCCTCCTTCAGATCTGCAAGTGCGAAAGCTCTCTGAAGATCCCAGGTTTCCCGTGCAACCCAGGAGGGCCTACCTGGAGAGAAAACCCCCAGGCTTGCTTTCTTCAGCCTTCCACGTAAGGAAGAGGGCTTAGTCAAGCCAAGGGTTGAGAAAAGAAGATGTCACCCCTACCTCTGTGCAACTTGGGCTTATGGTTGAGCAAATCCCTTGTATTCACTTCTTCAAAGGCTTCTCTCCACCCCGGGAGCTGAGACCAGAGTTATCTCCTGGCTTTGAGCCTCTAGCTCTGGGGGAGGGGAGATAGATGGTGGGCTGGGTCAATGCAGGAGACTCCTCTTGACAGAGCCCTGGAAGAGGTTGCTCGAAGAGGCTGCAGACTCTCCTTCCCTGGAGAGATTCCAAACCTGCCTGGAGAATTCAATCCTGGGCAACCTGCTCTGGGTGAGCTTTAGCAGGAGAGTTGGACGAGATGATCTCCAGAGGTCCCTTCCAATCCCCACTATTTCTGTGATTCTGTGAGTGTCGGTGTCCAAGGGGCTCCATGCAAGAAATGATGGGGTAGGGAATGAGCACAAGAGCAGCTAGCCGAGGGAGGCAGGACGAGTTTTGCACAGGGAATATTAGCTGAGGATAGCTCCTCATGGGAGGAGTTAGGAGGCATCAGAGCCAAGCAGGAAGGCAAGTACCTAAAAAAAGCAACGAAATCACAATAGGCAATCAATCACCAGGGAGATGGGCACTGACTGGTGGGTCCAGCCCTGTGGGCCCCTCCAGGTATACCAGCATCAGCCCAGACACACAGTCGTTTCTGCTGTGGGAAGCAAGCATTACTCCAAATAAAAAAGAAAAAGACTATAGATTTGAAAAGCCATCATTTAGCATCATCTAGTGCTAAACTTCATCCTCTGCTCAGTTTAGTGTTGTTGAAATACAAACTTCAGAGTATTTTCAGCCATCATTAAGGGAATTTGGGAAGACCAGCTCCTGAATGGGTCCTGAGCAAGAAATAAAGAGCCCAAGAGGAAACAGAGCACAACCCACGATCTGATCCTGCTCTTTGGAGAAGCTTCTCCCCAAGCTGGCGTGCAAAAATGAGGGCTCATGCAGACAAGTATCCACAGCTCTCAAAGCTTTAGCAGAGAGATGATGCCGTGAGTGATACTCCTGGGCTGGTGTTTGCTCCACAGAGGCAGAGCGGTCCCTGTACCAGCATGACCAGTGCTTTGCACCAGCATTGCCATGGTTCACTGGTGGACTGGCAGTGCCAAAAAAGGTTTTCATCTTGTGAAGAAGACTAGGATTCCTTTCTTCTTTTAGGGAATTGCCAAGAACAATCCTTGCATTCAGAGCCAGGCTTCGGGAAGGCTGTTTTTCTGAGCAGGATCAATCCTGTAATAATTCACAGGCAGATCAGGAGATGTTCACTCAAACGCCATGGAAAGCAAACAAGTGAAGGATGGGAAAGCCTCACTCCAACCGCAGCGAAGGTGGGGAAGACGCACAAAAGACAGACAACAACAAAAAACCCACACCCAAACCAAGCAGAAGATTTTTCCTTAAGAAAACTGAGGGCCCAAGTGAGTTTTCTGGAACAGGAATTTTCCTCCAATCTCCCCTGCTCCAATCTCCTGCTCCTCCTGCTGGTTATTTGTTGCATCCCATTACAAGCTAAATCCCACTTTCCCAGCGTGGGCGTTTTTGATCCCAACCTGAACAGCATCCCACCAGGATGCTGGGAGCCATGGCTGGCAGGAGCCACCCTGACAAGGGGAGGGCAATGGGCACATCCTCTATCACCAGCGCCTGCCCCAACTCTATTGATAAAGAAGAAAAATAAAACCCAGATCATTTTATCCCATTTATTCAAGCCAGGACGCCAGTAGAAAGTAAACCTGTAGTACTGACCCTCAGTTGTCACAAATGACTCTAACAAGTTACTTGCCCAAACAAGGACGCATTCGGGCGTGTTCCCCATCACCTGCAAATGAGTTGGGAAAGGTTTTGGAAGCAAGTTTAAACTAGTCAAAATTAGGCAGATCTGTGGCTCTTTGAGGGTATTGCTGCTGAGCTACTCGGCCAGGTCCACAGTACCAGGCTGGGTGGAAAACCAACTGGTTTACTTTGCCACCTTGTGTCTGAATTTCTTCTGAACTAAACCCACGGCTTCTTGCAATATTTCCAGAAAACCGGAGAGGAGCCCTCAAAAAGCAGCAAGTGACCACTGAGCCCTGTTTAACGGGATTTTAGTCTAATCTGATTGTGGACAGCAGGGTATTAACAAAAAATAAAATTAAAAAAAAATAGAACAAAACAAAACAAAAAAAACACACCTCACAAAACCAAGAAGCCAGAAATGCTGGTGAAGTGTTAAAGTGTATGAGCTCATGGACAGAGGTTAGAGGCTAAAATAAGAGCATATAGCCAGCAAACACGAACGGCATCTCCCCAGCACCTGCTGGTGCCCCATACATCCAAACATGCTTCCCATCATTTCCATTAACCAGAGATCAACCCTTATTTATAGCCCCTCACTAACATTTATGGAGGAGTATCCAAGGGGAAAATTCAACTTAAACAAACTTGGATTTCTTCCAATTTAGTCAGTCATTGAACTTGATAATAAACAAAAATAACCCTTCAGGAAAATAGCATCTGGGGAGGGTGGCATTTCCACTCAGGTATCTCCTGAAGATTATTTCGGATATCTAGCAAGAGATCAGGATGAATTAACTCTCATCCCCCTCTCATTAATGGAAAACCCTTGGTTTGCCCCAAATACATTACTTTAGGATGCCACAGCTAGCCATGACGTTAGAGCCAAGTTAACCCAGGGAGGTTCCAAGACAGTTATTATAGTTAGAGCTACAAATGCCCCGCTGTCAAGGACAGCAAGACCAGTAAACACGACCAAGCTGTGATATGATTTGTTTCAGCAACAGACACTCACCCTGCCCCCAGGAAAGCAAAGTTTTACCAACCAGCAGCAGTGAGCACCAAAAAACCCTCCACAAGATAAGCCATTGCTTGAGAAAGGAATTCAACATGTTTTAGAGGAAAAAGAAAAGGTAACGGTCTGAGGATATGGGGGTTGGCAGAAGCCCATCCTCAATCTTCTTGCCTCAAAGTGCATCCCCAGGATCTATGGTGGATGCCTCTGGGGGGAGGGGGGACGTCCAGCGCAGGCTGTCAGCCCCTGGGACCATTGCATATGCAAAGGCTGAAGTAACAGCCTCTCCTCACAGATCCTGTGGGATATTTTCCTGACAAACTCAGGCTCGATATGCCAGGGAAAAGCAGCCCAAGGAGGTATTTTCAGATCCTGCACTGCCAAGGGCAGTCAGTGTCTCACCAGCACCTACCAAACCTTGAGGGAGGTGATGCTGGAAGTCTAGAAGAATTCAAGCAGCATTATTACTGTTAGAATTATTCTTTTCCCCACATATATCAGCATTCATTCAGGCCAGGCAAAATGAACAATGCCCTAGCACCATCCTTCTTCCCCAGGGCACCTCTTTGTCCCCATCCCTTCTGCTGAAGGGATGAGGCTGGGACTCCACTCCACTCCACCACAGCTCACACCTCACACCTCATTTTGCCTCCAATCAGACCAGAATCCCACTTAGGGCTCTGAGTGACACCTGAGCTAAAAGAAAAGCTCTTTGGAGGAAAATAAAACAGCCCGCGAGGGAGGAGGGGAAGGTTAAAGGTTGATGCACCTCCCTAAACTCCAGCCAGCCAGTGCTGAGGCTTTCTGCAGGACCACTCTTTCCACCACCCCAGGAGCAGCTCCTGGGAAACATGAGCTGGCCACATTTATAAGGTCCAGCTTGGAGGGCATGTAGGGCTGGCCCCCCTCCAAAAATATAACTCCTTCGTGCCTCAGTGGTGAGCTCAGCCCTACACACTAACCTGACTGGTGACAGCCCTGCCTGGGTGGTGACATTGAGCCGTGCTGGCCCCAGCAGCTCCCGGCGAGAGATGGAGCAGTCACTTTGATTCGCTCAGACTGGCTGATCACATCCATTTACCCACAAAGACAAAAAACAAACAAACAAAAAAAAACCCAACAACAAAAAACCACCACCAAAAACAAACCCATTGGGGCATACCAGGCATTTTTAAGTCCCGTCCATTGTCAGAAGGCTGCAGATGGAAAGATCTGATGGGAAGGGATGTCCCCACTTTGCAACAGCCATAACCCCTCTGCACAACCATGCACGGTGATGTTAGAGGGAAGGGGAAGTGGGAGCAATAACCAGGGATGGGGAGAATTGCTTATCTTTATTTATTCCTCCTGGGAACTGCAGGTGCTGCCACTCCACCATCACCAGGTGTCAAACAAGCCAGCAAGACTCATTTCTACAAACTTAAACCACATGCAACAGTGGTGGTTTTCTTCTCAGGATAGGCAGAAAACACAACCATAGAATCATAGAATCATAGACTCATAGACTGCTTTGGGTTGGAAGGGACCTTTTGAGGTCATCTAGGCCAACCCTGAAGGAAACAGGGACATCTGCAACTAGAGGAGATTGCTCAGAGCCCCAGCCAACCTCACCTGGAATGTTTCCAGGAATGTGCATTGATCTGGGCAACCTGGGCCAGGGTCTCACCATTCTCAGTGTGAAAAATGTCTTCCGTCTCTCTAGTCTAAATCTCCCCTCTTTTAGTTTAAAACCATCACCCCTTGTCCTGTTGCAACAGCCCCTGATGAAAGGATTGGAGCAGGAGCCCCCCAAGGGGGTCCCTTAACAGGAGAAGGAGAACCCACTTTTACACCAAATAAAACCCACACCAGGCTTTTCTGCTGCCCAGAGGCATCACTGAGGGTTTTCCTCCATGTCATCTTGGTTCCTGCACAGATTAAGTTGGAATCAGTGGGTTAGGATATTTGCAGCTGAGAAGCTCTGTGGATGTCAGCCAAGGGGTAGGACTGTATAGATTATCTCCACAACACCCCTCACTGCGCCCATTCTAGGAGTCAAAACTTCAGCCAACAGACGGATGGCATGAAGGGGCCCATCCCTCTCTATGTCCTCATCATGGCATACATCCTTCACCCCTCACTGGCTGGGACAGACCCAGCTGGCACGGCCAACTGTGGGCAGTGCGCCCGGTGCCGCCTGAACACCAGCACAACCAGGACAAAGATCACCATTCCCTGATGGGTCTAGGATGGTCAAGGTGGTCAGGGATCATCAGGGCAAGACGGAGACATTGTCCAAACCACCATCACCACCACAGTGGTGGTGGGTACAAGGGTACAGAGTCACCTTCCCCAGCCTCTGCTGTTTCCTCCTCAAATCCTCAAGTGTCACAACCCCTGTGCGAGCCCAGCGCCATTCTGACTCCTATCTTCACCCCACGCCACCTCCCACCCCATCATCCCCTGTGGCTCCCACTCCAGCCCCCACCTCACAAAAACCCATCTGGGTGGTGCCTCCCCAGCCTCCCCATGTCTCTGCAGATGCGCCAAGCTCCTGCTGAGACACGGGGCCACCGTCAACCTGCCCAGCGCA
Source organism: Baryphthengus martii (assembly GCA_013396935.1). Taxonomy (NCBI): domain Eukaryota; kingdom Metazoa; phylum Chordata; class Aves; order Coraciiformes; family Momotidae; genus Baryphthengus; species Baryphthengus martii. Next base: position 76,896 of record VWZK01022071.1, read on the forward strand.
GACGAGGGGGAGACGGCACTGCACGTGGCGGCCAGGCACTGTCTCTGCGACCATGCCCGCCTCTACCTGCGGCACGGGGCGTGCATCGATGCACGCAGCATGCGGGAAGAAACAGCCCTTGGCATCCTCTGCGGTCAAGCACCAGGCCCCGGCGAGGGCTGCCTGCAGCTTTGCCAGCTGCTGGTTGCCCACGGCGCAGACGTTGACGCCCGGGATGAGACACGGAGGAGCCCCTTGCACAAGGCGTGCAGGGCTGCCAACGCTGGACTGACGCGCTTCCTCCTGCGGCGTGGGGCCGACGTCAATGCCATCGACTATGGCGGCCTCTCTCCGCTGGGCTGCGCGCTGCAGAGCGCTGCCTTCAGGAGGGAGCTGTGGCCCCACCTCACTGTCCAGCTGCTGCTCAACCATGGCTCCCAGAAGATATGGCCCCCTGCCTTCATCAAGGTACCCACCACTAAAACAGCCCCTTGTACCCAGGATTTTCCAGTTATAGAATCATAGAATTGTTTTGGTTGGACGAGACCTTTAAGATCAGCAATCCAACCATTAACCCAGCACTACCAGGGTACCACTAAATCATGTCCCTCAGCACCACATCTCCACAGCTTTTAAACCTGGAGTCTCCACCACTGCCCTGGGCAGCCTGGGCCAGGCCTTGACAACCCTGTTGGGGAAGACATTTTTCCTCGTGTCCACCTCAACCTCCCCTCGGGCAACTTGAGGCTGTTTCCTCTTGTCCTATCAATTGAGGTCTGGATGCTTTGGGAAAATAAAAGCCAGGCTGTTGGGAGAACGTGAGCCTCCTGATCCGGGCAGGGAGAGGGGACCACGACATCAGAGTTGGAAATGCTGCTGGGAATGATGGAAATGAAAATACATGCACAGTGCAGCAGTGGGGAAGAGAAGGCAGGGCAAAGGGCAGGATGGAATTAGCATGAACGTGTGAGACCAGGAACAAGGATTTTTTTTTCCTGCCCAGGGATATCAGAGACAGGCTTGGTACATCAGCCATCAGCACAGCCGCCTTATGGCTCTGCATGTCATTGATTTTACATCAAACAATAAAGAAAATATTATTCTGGCTTATCACACAAGCCAAAACTGTAAATAAGAAACAAGGGCGTCATCCAGATGAAAAAGTGCCACAGCCAGGTAGGTCTTCCCACTACATCACACATGGAGAAAGATCTCCAAAGCGTGCGAGGACGAACCCTACACCTGCTTCATACCAACACGGGCTTGTCCCATCCTGGATCAGGGTGAGGTGGGATGAGCCCCAGCTGCAGCTCATGGATGCCCTGCCCCTCTGGGCCATGAAGAGGGGGTCTGAGCCCCCTTGCATTCCCCACAACCAGGTGCTGAAGTCCTGCTCGGCTGTGCCAGAGGTCATCGAAGTCCTCTTCAATTCCTACTTGCAAATCCCCATCTCCGAGAAGTGGGCTGAGGCCGTGCCAGAGGAGGTGTTTCAGGTGAGACAACGCTGGTGGCTTGGCAGGGATGGCTGAGCCCTAAGGAGGGAGTTTTACCCACCAAGAGGCATTTTTCCTACCCAAATTTCACTTGGTTGTGAAAAAAAAAAAAAAGAAAAAAAGAAAAAAAGAAAGGTATAGCCCTCAGAGCACCACCGCACTCCATTCATGACAGCAGCTTTGCATCCCTTTAGTTCCATCAACACCAAACCTCCATTCCTGTCCTTCAGCCTGTAATAAAATATAAACCCAGCATCTGGAAGCAACCCTGGAGCCAGCTCAGTCTGGCAGGAGCCCACACCACTCATTTTGGGTTTGAAAAGCTTGTCCCCAGCCATGCAAGAGGTACAGCCAGCCTGCTCTTGAATGAGCTCGGATGGCTGCCTTGCCCCTGCAGGTCTTTGGCTAGCCTGGCTGTGGGCAGGGCCAGCTGCTGAAGCACATCTAAAGCCCTTCAGCATGTTCCAGGGGATGGGTGAGATAATTTCAATTCCCAGCTAAGGAAATATTGAGGCTGCCCAGACCAACCCTGCTTTGTTTCACTGGCTTAAAAACAAGCAGGTCTCTTCTTTGTCAGCTCTAAGGCTTTTGGCAGGGACGCTGCTGCTGGTGGCCGTGAAGGCACCCTCCTCAGACAATGCCTGTGGTGAGGCTGGGACTCTTCAAGTGACAACACTTCATTCAGCCTTCGCTTGCAGGAGCCACAGCAGTGCACAGACCCCTAACCCACGGGCAAAGATTGCCGATGCGTTTCTTACCTCCTCCTCTCAGATCTTCATCTCAAAAGTCTCTCTGACTTGTTTGGCTTAATCAGGACAAGAATAAAACCAACTGATGCTCGGGGCTTTTTTTCTCCTCTCTCTCTCTCTTTGCAGCAGCACCAGCTCTTCTACAAGTCCTTTTTCCGGCTGGTGGGCACGGTCCGGTGTCTGCAGCATTTATGCCGCTCTGCCATTCGGGAGAAGTTTGGCAGCAGATGCCATTGCCTCATTCCCTTGCTGCCCGTGCCCAAGCCTTTGCACGATTATCTGCTGCTGAAGCCCGAAGGAGTCATACTTTGAAGGGCCAAGAGGAGCCGACCGAGGTCCACTGGCCGACCCTCCCTTCCTGCGTCGTCCCTCGGTGCAGCGCGGCAGCATCCATCGCTGTCAGTCGAGCGAAGGGGCGCCGCTTTTCATGATAGATGGTTGTTTTTCAGGGATTTATAATGTAACTAAAATGTGCTTTCGGCTGTAACTTTGTATAGATTTTTTTTTCTAATTGTGCCTTAAATAGATTATAAAGAGTAATAAAATGATTAGTAGCTGTTACAAGCGTGCCGCAGATACGAATAATGCTCATTATAAAGGATCCCTGCAAAGCCGTGGGGCTCCTCAGGTGTGCAAAGGCAAGCTCGCACAGCAGATGACTAAAATCTGCTCATGTGGGCATCAAATCCTCTCAGATAAATCTCCCCCATGAGTGACACAAGCAGCACTGGGACCAGAGGTGCAGTGTGGAAGCTGTCAGCACGATGCAATATCCATTAGCATTAATATAGACCATAAAATGGACCCAAAATCTATTTTCGGATATAGAAACCACCAAGAAAGAACTGGCTACTCCACGCTGGACCAGAGATGGGGTGAGGGGTGACCCAGCCCCATGGATCTCCAGCACCTCACGATCCAAGGGATGCACCAGCACCTCCTGTACCCATTCTGCCCATCGCTGCTCCCACGCTGGCACGCAGAAGGGCTGGAAAGCCTGGTGGCAACTCAAAGCGAAGGTGCTTGGGCTTTGATTTTACACAGTGACGTAGCACAAGATACCAGAAGGAGGGAGGATTTGTTTTCCTGGACTTTCAGGCTCCCCAGATTAATTTCTGTTGAACCAAAGCAAGCACACGCACATGCCCCTTGAAAGAACAGCTGGTGTACAGCAGCAACTCCGCCACGACACTCACCAAGTTGTTCCAGTGTTTAATTACACTCCCTCTTTAAATATATATATATAAATAAATCAGCCTTTTTGCATGTTTGACTGGACTTCATACCAGCACCCAACACCAGGGTGGGTTATACAACCAATGTGCACAGGGTGCAGGCAACATACCTGGCTCCCAGAGGTGATGCCCACGGAGTAGGGACTGTGGAAATGGGAAAGGGAAGGAAATTCTCCCCCAGTTTCCATCTGCTGATTCCCTTGCCCTTTAAGTTGTGCATAAAGAAGTGCAAGTGCATTGTTAACCCCACCCTGTGTTCTCCTGCTTTGGTGCTTGAGCCCTGTCCCGCACGGGAATGCCCCACAACAAAGCCCTACAGAAAATCCCCACAACACCTTGAGATCTGGCACTTTGTGACTGTAGTGGCCTTTTTCCTTCACGGTTTCTTACTGTGGTCAAAACAGTGGGAGGGAATTGAAGGGGTTTTAGGGAAAACACCTCCTGCCTGAGTCACTGTGTGTTTGAACTGACCATATCTAAAATTTTGATGCCTCTAATGAGCCTTTCATCTTTTGTGGGTGAAAAAAAGACGGTTTACATCCTTATCAGGCAAGTTTGCATGGAGATAGGGTCCCACCAGGTGACCACGTCCTCCCCAAAATCCATGACCTGCAGCTCCCATTGTGAGAGGAAAAAAAAAAAGCACATCAAAGAGGGGATTAAAAAAAAACAAAAAGGAAAAAAAANAAGGCGGGAGGACAGCAAAACCGCCTCGTAGACAAGGGGGGGGGAAATGCCCAAAATTGTACTTTTAGAGTTGTTGGAGGTTTGGGTTTTTTTTAAGACATTCTGCCAGCGGCGGTGGGAGGGCAGTGGGGGCGCCGCGGGGTGACGGTCCTGCTGCGGCAGACAAGTTTGGCGGGCGGGCAAAGCATCCTTTGGGTATACGTGTATATTTTTTTACTATATTATATTTTTTTCTCCTGCCAGCGCCTTGTTTTGATGCAGATGTTATGGGAAAGGATCATTATTTTTTCTTTTTTCTTCTTTTTATTTTTTTTTTTTTGTTCCAGCAGCTAAAGACGGGAGGTCACATTAACTTATAATACGGAGACACATAAAAATGCGATTACGCTTGCTAAACAGAACACAGTAGGCTGCTAGTTAAGACAATGAGATTTCCAGGAAGCGATGCATAAATTCTTCAAAAAAATGACACATTTTTCACGTTTCATTCCAATTAAATTACTGAGGCAGCTAACAGCACTGCGCGCACCATACATTTGGGTGAAATGAAGGTTTTTCTGGCTTTTTTTTTTTGGAGGTCTAGCTGAATGCATGTGTTTTATGAAAGGCGCTTAATATTAAGCTGCTATTAAGGAAAAAATACCAGAGCTCTTCGCTCCTCGTCCTTTTTCTTGTGGCGGGGCTGGTCCGTCCCGATTTTCCACCCTGCAGCAATAAACCCCCGATGGTCCTGCCTGGCAGCGGCTGCAAAATAATTTCCAAATAATAGGAATTAGCCGCCCTGATGGACACACGTCTCTGTTTGCGAGGAGCTGGCTTAACAGCCGGGGGAGAATGAAGGAGCTCCCCCCGCTTCAAAAAAGGCTTTACCACCCCGTAGAGTGTTTCCTCACACGGGGTCCCTCCGCAGCCGTTGCAGGACCGGGCTCTTCCCCCTCCTCGGGGCGGCTGCGGAGATGGGGGAGAGTGTTAAGGGGAGGGGAGGGTCCCGGTGGGAAGCCGGGCTTGCTCCCCGCAGCCTGCTCCGTGGCTGAAAAGGGACTCATCGGGGTGATAAAGCAGCCCCGGTAATGAGACAGCGCTAGAAATTTGGGGAGGGAGTTAAAAAAAAAGGGGAAAAAAAAAAAAAAAAA
>VWZK01022071.1:89049-106773 GCA_013396935.1 Baryphthengus martii
TTTTGGGGGTCCCGCTGCGGCAGAGCAGGCGGGGGAGGGGGTCGGGGATGGGGGACTCCCTGGAAGGGGACAGGACCGGTCCCCGGGGGACCGATGATCGCAAGGCCGAGGAGAAAGAAGGGAGGTTTTGAGCCCTCGCCGTTTGAAAAAAACAAACAGTGGAATAAATCCACGCGGAAAAAAAGCCAAAACAACAACAACAAAAATCCAACAAACAAAAAAAACCCCAACAACCGAACAAATCACAACCCAACAATTTTCGGGTGATGGACGCGTGGGCTGTGGGGGATGCGGTGGCCGCGGGACGGAAGGTACCTAATGCTAACGAAGGGCCTCTGTTTCGCTTCCAGCCGGGGCTCTGCGGGGCCAGGGAAAGGAGGACCCCAAAGCAGAAGAGGACGCAAAAGGCAAGGAGGAAAGTTTCTCCATGGACAGCGATCTAGACTACAGCTCAGACGATAACATCCCCGGCCAGGTGGCTCACAAGGAAGAGGACTCTGGCAACGTGTTGGAGGAAAGCCCCCAAAACCCTCCCAATTCCACTAACACCACGTCCACGGGCAAAAACCGGCGGAGGCGAACAGCCTTCACCAGCGAACAGCTGCTGGAGCTGGAAAAGGAGTTTCACTGCAAAAAGTACCTGTCCCTGACGGAGAGGTCCCAGATCGCTCACGCACTCAAACTCAGCGAGGTGCAGGTGAAAATCTGGTTCCAGAACAGACGGGCTAAATGGAAACGGGTCAAGGCAGGCAACGCCAACTCCAAGACAGGGGAGCCCTCCCGAAACCCTAAGATCGTGGTCCCCATCCCGGTGCACGTCAGCAGGTTTGCGATCAGGAGTCAGCATCAGCAGCTGGAGCAAGCCCGACCTTGATCTCTCCCGACGCTTAGAACCACAGGTTTTCGAGGGGAAAAGTTTCCAAATCAGAGTTTAAAAGCAACCTACCCCAAAAAAAAAAAACAAGAAAAAAGAAAAAAAGAAAAATCAACAGAAAACCCGTGAAGCAATCAGCAGCCAACAAGAAAAAAAATAAATCTGACGCGAGCTCATGGCAAATCCCTGCCATGAGCGAACTTTAAAGCGAAACTTTCCACTTACCGAGTCAAACGAGAATCTGCGAAGGAAAGAGGCTTGGAAAACTGTTTTGGTTCGGAGCAGGGATATCAAACCCCGGAAGAGACACACAGATATTTATTATTACGCTGCCTCCGCTTTGTACATCCAGGTGCTGCCTTGGGGACCAGAGATGCGGTTACGCCGGATCCAGCAGCGATTTACCCGTTGTCCCCCCTCGCCGCAGAGACACCCACCGCGAAACCCGCAGCACGCATTTAGCCATCTTTGGGGGTTTTCTTTCTTAGCGGGGGAGAAAGGTAAAACAAAACAAAAAAAAAAACAGACGAGAGAGAACAAAACCGAAAGAAAACTAAGAGTTTAATTTCATGCCTTTTTTATTGTTTGGTTTTATTTCTGATGGCTGAGTGGCAGGCACTGGGAGACAGTTTTTTATATCTATTTTTTGCCTGGCTTTCTGTCGATTTGGTTCGCCTATTCTACCAAGACATGTTTGAAAAAGAGAGAGAGGGGGGGTAAAAAAAAAAAGCACGATCTTCTTTATTGTGTTTAATTTATTTCAGTGTAGCTTATTTCCTTATAAGTTATGAAATTTAAAAGCAAACTAAGTCTTGTGAATAAAAAACGACAAAGAAACAACAAAAAAAAAAAGACAAAAAAAAAATAACCAAACTCAAACTCTCCATCCCCCGGGTGATTCTGTCCAGAATTTGGCGTTGAGCTGTTTTTCTTTTCCCCTCCTGCGCTGCCAGAGCGGAGCGATACTGCTCTCCAAGCCCCATTTATCGTCGGGGAGGGGGGAGCCGGGAAAAACTTTTTTTGGGGGGTGTGGTGGGAAGGCTGAAAAAAGGCTTTTTGTGCGAGTAAATCGACTACCTCCGGGGTAGGGGAGCGGACAGGAGCACCCCCATATCCCCCCCCCCACGCCGGGAGCCGGTGGGGTTTAGGGGGTACAGCCGAGGCAGGGACGCTGCGGCCCGGCCCGGGGAGTGGGGGTCAGAGCTGGAAGGTCCCGTATTTTCCCCCGTCCACTCCTAATCCTTTTCATCCCAGCTATTTTTTTGCTCCCATTTTACGCATCCCGAGTGCACCGATGAACACTTATCGTTGGCGGTGGCTGTTTGGAATGAAAAAGGAAATTATAAAGGAAATGATAAAGAAAACCGGGGTGCGGCGCATGTGTGGGGGGGATTTCTATTCAAATTAAAGTAAGGAGTCGTTCAAGGGAGTGATTTCCTCCCGAGGAACCTGCGAGGCTCCGGTGAGTAAATCAAGGCTTGGCGGTGGTCACATCATTTATGACCTTTGCGCTTCATCATTTATTTATGATGATTGTTGTTATTATTTTGTAACATTCGGAGGGGGCTGGCGGCGGCTCCGGGGCGTGTGTGGAACGGGGGGATGGATCCCTGCTCCCTATTCCCAGCAGCCGTTCACCGGGACGGAACGGCCGCGGGCAACATCGCTGCCTGCTCCTGCCGGCACCATGGGCAGCCGCGGACACTCGGGGACCCCCGCAAACACACACTCACACCCACCCGCTTAATTCCATCCTTTTCGGCAGCCGCCACAACTGCCCGCTCCTTGACTTCAGTAGAAAAAGCTATAATAATAATAATAACAATTTGAGGATTCGTTTCTGCGCAGGAGCCAGGACACGCGTGGAGCGCTCCTCTCCCCCCCTCCTGGCTTCTCAGCATTGCTCCTCTACTTTTTTTTTTTTAAATTTTATTTTAAATAATTTGTTTTAGTTTGCTTTTGATGCAAAACTTGGAAAGCACAGCAACCAGGAGCCGGCTCGGACGAACCGCAGCCCGGCTGTAACCCCCCCCCTCTCCAAACCCCGCTCCGTGGGGGGATTGTATTTTAGGGAGGAGCAGCTGGTCCTTACCCTTGTCCCCCCTCCTACGAGCCAGCATCTGCCCCCGGCGCAGGGAAGTTATTTGCTCCGCGGGTCGGGGTCCCCTACTCCTCACACCACCCTCCCCTTAGGAGTGAGGCTTTGGGGCTGGAGGGGGGGAGCCCCGGGCCGGGGGCCGGAGGAGAAAGGAGATAAACAAGCGAGGGGGTTGATAGCTGTCATCATCACCATCATCATGGCTTTCATTTGGCTGCCTAATGAGTCAGATCACAGGCAGAGAGAAAAATTGTCAATCGCCCAGGCTCTAATGAATTTTTTTGCAAATTGTAATCAAGCCAGGCCGTCTCAGCTCGCTGATTAATGAGACCCAGGAGGCCCGGCCAGCACCTCAGCTTTTTATTCCATCCCGTCCTCCCTGCACTAAATTAACAGCAACTTGTCTGAGCTTCAAATTAACTCCCAATGATTAATTCTGATGGGGGGGTCTGAAGAATAGCTCGTCCTAATAGGCACTGGCCTCTGATGCTGTTTGAAATTAATACACTTCCCCTTTGGCTGCCGGCTTTAATCCAAGGTTGGGTTTTGACATCACTATATTTGTTGTTACAATAAATTCCTCTTACATCTGCAGATCAAATAATTGCACTGCTCGGGGAGCGCAGCAGAAATGCCGGCCCGGCTTCGAAGCAGTCCAAAGTCGGAGTCGCAGAAGGAAAGCTGCCCGCTCTTCCCCGCCTCACCTCCAGCCTGCCTTAGGAAAACCCCTTATATATGTGTGTGTGTATTGTATATATATAAATACATATTTTTAAGCCACCACTGTTGAGCGACACCGGGATGCGGTAGCTAGAGGAGGTGACCCTTCTCCGGCAGGGCAAGGAGCACACTGCCCTGCTCTTAAATAAGACATCACAGCTTTTAAATCCACTCCCCCCTACTTCTTAACCCCTCACCACAGTGACCTGGCAAACTCACCGCATGCCAGGGCTGCCGCAGAGACCGGACCAACCGAGGGCAGGTCAGGCGGGGGATCGTGGTTGCGGTGGTGATGGCGGGGGGATAGACTCCAGCTGTAGTCCCCACTTCCTCGGAGGGGGTAGCTCTGCCTTCCGCCTTGTTTATATTGACTTAATTGGTTTAATTATTTCAGCTGGGACCAGCCGGCCTCGGGGATGCGGCTTTGTGCCTTTTACCTGCCTCGGGGATGCGGCTGCCCCGCCGACAAGGACCCCTTTATGCCTGGGTGGGGGAGGTGCCGCACCCCACCCCACTCTGTTGGGATCGTTCTTTATGATGGCGGGGGCCTCTCCGCTGAGCATCCCAATATCTGGAGAAATGGGTGAGGAGGTCTGGACCCCTGCTGGGAATAACCCCCGTCAAGAAAGGAGCATCTCCCCCATTCCCCAACGGGTGCACATTACCCCCTGCAAGAGACACCCACCCCTCTGGGCTCGCCGTCCTCCAGGATCGCCCCCCATCCCCCGCACGCTTCCACGGTGGGGACCGTATCAATCTTCATCGGCGAGGAGGAGAGCGATGAGGCCGGGAAGCGGCCGCCAATGCAAATTCCCGTCGTCACCGTCATAAAGCACCCGGCACCCTGACACACAAAAGCAACACCATATGTACGAAGACAACCTGTATGAATTATAAATTGCATCATAAAAATTGATTGCCTATCCCAACCCTTCAGAAACACGCGCCGGAGCATGGGGGCAGAAACCCACCCCCACGGCGGGAAGGGTTGCTCTGCCCGGCCACCCCGCATCCCCCGAGGGTGCGAGGTCCCTTCCCGTCCCCCTCCTCTCCACCGCGGGATGCTCGCCCGCCCCTTGCTTGCTCTTTTCTCCCTCCTGCTACGCCTGGCCCATAGAGAGCCTTAATCTATTTATTTCAAGCCACTTCATCCCCTCTCTCGCTTTTGTCCCGGACCCAGCCTCTGGCTTTGTGGCAGGACCGCTGAGGTTTTAAAAGCCCCTTCCCCTATAGTTTGAGGTCTCCTTGGCTGCCTGAATTACAATGGCTAAAACAGGATTACACTGACCTGATCCTATTAAACTCGCCAATCGATCTGTGCTGCCCTCCCTCTGGCTCGGCAAACTTACTCTCCCAACTTTCCCCGGGGCTTAGCCTGAGAGAAGACGGGAAAGGCCGCCTTTCCCAGAGGGCTTGGTGGAGGAATTATGGATGGAGGCTGTTTTTTGTTGTTGTTTTGTTTTTTGGTTTGTTTGTTGTTTTTTTTTTTTGTTGGTTGGTTTGTGGTTTTTTTTTTGTTTTTGAGGATTTTAAACCTCTGCTTTAGCTGCCAGTATCTTGGCCCCAAAGAAAAATGCGGTGTTTTCTTGGTCTTGCAGGTGTTCTGACTCTGAGCCCTGGTGGGAGATTGAGTTATATAGATACATCAAATAGAAAGGAGTATTTCAGCTGTAAGCAAAATGACTCTTCCTTCCTTCGATAAGGGCCACCCTGAAGCTGCCTGCTGTTGGGCATGGAGGGTCCCAGTCCTCCTCCTCCAAACAACTCGATGAGGAGGAAAACCCCCAGGAATTACCAGCTTCAGCCCTTTGCTGTAATGCTGAACGTGCCGGAGAGAGGCCTGAATGAGGGCTGCCCATGCTCGAGGTGCCCTCAAGCCCCTCTGGAACCCGCCAGGGGTGGGACACTCCTCCATGCACCCACACAAGCATCTCCCTGATGTCCCTCTGTACCCAGAGGAATGCAGGCAGGGCTGACCCAGCAGCAAGTCTTTCCTCCTCTTTTTATGGATTCAAAGGAGCACAGTCCCCACTTAACAATGTTTTCCTCATCAGCGTGTAAACGGACCTGGAATTGCTGGTGTTGTCTGCTGCCAGGGAATGCTCTGCACTGCCTCGGTGCTATGGCACGTCACCATCTGCAGGTGAACGGGTGCCTGGAATTAATCCCTTGCTGTCCCCTGGGAAAATAATTACAAGGCAGGGGAATAATCTAAAAATGGCAGTAAAATATGGGGTGTTTACGCTGACCTGCCAGGATGACTGAATTAGTGGCAAGGGGCCTGAATTAGTGGCAAAGGGCCTACCGCTGACTCCGGGGGAGCAGTTTTAATGCTCAAATCCTATTAATTAACAGAGCGAAAGACAAGCGGGGGACTCCCATTTATAATTTTCTAGGAGCGTGTTATCAACAGCGAGGAGCTGGAACTCGCAGGGTGAATTTGTGCCACCAAGTGCCTGGAGCTCTTCCTTCTTCACACCCCCAACCTACTCTAAGGGTACCAATATCCCAAAACTGGCCTCCCAAAAAGGGGCATGAGCAGTGATTTTTTTTTTTTTTTTCAAAAGCAACATATCCTGATACTGTCTGGGGTGATAAAAACTGCATCTGCCCAAGCCTAAATAGAGAGCTTTGTTATTTTCCTTCTGCTTGCGATCCTCTTCAAGGTGTCTATTCTTGCTACAAGAGCATCTGAACTCAGAAATGATGTGGGAAAATGTGGGTATGCCCCCCCAACCCCTTTGAGAGACATCTGCCTCCCTTGCTGGTATTCCTAGAACGGGCAAAAGAACCCACGGGCATCGTTATAGAAATTAAGTAATTGGGCTTTTTGATGGCAACTTCGACTCAAAGCAAACCAGCTGATTTCTCTGGGTAACGATATCTCCTTACCCAAAGCCCTCTCGTGCATCCCTGAAGCTTCCTCAGGGTATGTCCCATCACCCTAAATTTGGTGGCTGAGGGGTAATGCACCCTGTGAAATACAAAGTCCCTCAAAACCTCTACGTTAAAATTACCAGGTCACCCTCCTGCTGAATTTCAAGGTTCTGCATGAAAGCTGGAAAGAGAGATTTTAAGTAGTAATGACTGGTTTGATTTGGTTTTTTTCCACTGCTTGAAAAAAAAAGCACATCTTTTTCTCAGTGTTTCTCACCCAAAACATTAAGAGGATTTGGGTTGAAATTATCATAGAATCACAGAGTGGTTTGGCTTGGAAGGGGCCTTTCAAGGTCATCTAGGCCAACCCCCACTGCAGTGAGCAGGGACATCTGCATCTAGAGCAGGTGCTCAGAGCCCCATCCAACCTCACCTGGAATGTTTCCAGGGATGAGGCTTCTACCACCTCTCTGGCCAACATTCTCTCATTTCCTCTCCACAAAGACACCAAGACAGACCCCCCAGTATGCGACAACATACCTTAAATAATGAAAACAACGTCCAGCCCCAATGGCGAGGACCAGTGCAGACAGTCACCCAGTCCAACCAGCACCGGTAATGCCAGCTTTCTGTCCCCAACCAACATTCGCTTCTTTGCACGGAGGAGACAAATGATGGAAGAGATCTGCAAACCATCGCCGCTTGTAGATATGCCGTTGAGTGCCGAACATTTACAAATAGCCTGCTCACTGCTAAGAAGCCACTTGGGTTTTTATGAATGTCGTTACAGCCGTGGTCTAATAGTATATATCAAAAACATTGCCTTTCTGAATTAGGGTAATGGTCATTTTTAAGGCACACATCTGTATTTTTTTTTAAACAGATGCTCGACTCCTAAGCCCACAACTGCTATTTCTCCCCCTTCCCAATTATTTTCATATTTCCCCATTTCCAAAGCAGCCATCAGTTCCCGCGAAAGAAGGGTAATAGGAAGTCTCTCTCTAAGAGAAATTGTTAATTTGGGATTTATAAAGGACTTTCCTTAATGAATAATAGTTGAGATCGATCTGTCTTCCTGCCTCATTCTGCAAAGTAACATTTGTAAAGTAAGGTGATCCCAATTACTCCCTCTAATAACCCTCTCCAGCAAGAGATTTCAGAGCTGCAGCCATGAAACCCGCCCACTTGCCTCCACTCCCCTCGTGCTATGATCATCTCCTGCATCCCAGCTTTCTGCCCTTGTCCAGATCATCATCCCCCTTCTCCCTGCCTGGTATGGACTGACTCTATCATCCGAAAAACCCACAGTCCCCCGAGAAGGATGCTCCATCCAGCCTTGTTGGTCATCGGCCCTTGGGAGGTCCCACGCTCAGATTGTGTCATCCCTTGTCACCAAGGTGTCAGGATCCAGAGGGGGTCTGCAGCCCTGCAAAACAGCCGATGCTCTGACACCCACCCACCTCCTGGCTTCTCAGAGAGAGAAGATTGAGAAACGACTCAATTGTTGTCTGCAAGTGTCTTCATAGGGAGAAGATACTGGCACTAAAGGGCTCTAGAATCAACAGGAGGATGGCAGCGTGAGAATCAATTCTGGCTGCTCAAGCCAGGCAGACTCAATTAGAAGCATGGTGCTTTTTTCCCCGCTTCCTTTTTTTGGCTCTTTAAAATTTGGAGGATCAGTAAAGATCCAAGCCTACTAAGAAGCGGTGTGTGTGGAGTCTCTCCAGCCCCCCGAGTCTTCTGCTCTGGTCTGGATGCATTTGGGGAAGAGCTACTTCAGCCAACTGTGGATTTTTGCCATAGCAAGTGTCTTCTCCAGATATTTTTCCATGTCTCCCCTTTCATATTAGAATCATACATTGGTTTGGGTTGGAAGCGACCTTTCAAGGTCACCTAATCCAACTCCCCTGCAGGGAGCAGGGACATCTGCAACTAGCGCAGGTTACTCAGAGCCCAGTCCAATCTTGTCTGGAATGGTTTGATGGGGCATCGCTCACCTCTCTGGGAAACCCGGGCCAGGGTCTCACCACCTTCAGCGTAAAAAAAAGCCTTCCTTCTCTCTAGTCTAAATCTCCCTCTTTTAGTTTAAAACCATCACTCCTCGTACTGTTGCATCAGGCCCTTCTAAAAAGACTGTCTCTGTCTTTCTTATGGGCCCCTTTAAGTACTGAAAAGATGAAATAAAGTCTCCCCAGAGCCTTCTCTTCTCCAGGCTGAACAGCCCAAACGCTCTCAGCCTGGCCTCACAGCAGAGGGATTCTTGTGTCTCTTCACTTTGGTTCCTCTCTATGGTAGGGAATGAAGGTGTGGAAACGCCATTTCCTTCCGTCATTTGCTTGGTGCCATCCCATACGCAGGTCTCCATCCCTCATCCAGAAACTGGCAGGATTTCTGGAGGGATAGAAACCAAGAGACAGGACCTTTTTGCCATACTTTAATTAACAAGTCCTGCTTCCCCAGCTCCCCAATCCTTGACAGAGAGGCAGGTTCTGCTGTGGCACCAGTGCTCCCCATTCTTCTTGCCGCCGCTCAGAAGACACCCCGCATCATTCCAGAGATGCTCCAGCAAACCCAGAGAACACTAATGACATTTTTCTGGTAATTCCAGGGGAAAAGAAAAATCCAGCAGTTTTGTCCTTAATTTTTATTTTTTTTTTTAAAGCAAAATAAAATTCTCTTTTGTATCACCTTTGTGCAGCTGGAGGTAACTAAGAAGCACAAGTTGTAAGAGGCATGCTCTGGTTGACAGTGCCTTTGGACACCTTGCTCCCACCACAAGGACTGTTTTGGGTATTTGAGCTCTATTACGTTGCTGGTATCCAAAGGGCAGAACGTGCCCGTTTTCTATCCTTGCCTGCAAGCGTCATCCTCCTGGAGAGCCAGAGGTGGTCTGAGCTGGGCATAGTGCTTGGACCCTCCCTCACCCTGCGGGGAGGGGATGCTGCAGGTACCACCTTGACCACATCCCAGCTCAGGTTCACCAGACACATTGTGCCAGCTCCAAGTGCTGGAAATGGTGAGATCCTGACATTATTTGCTCACCTGGCACAAACCTCAGCACTGCCAGTATTAACTGGCCAGGCTGATTAGTGGCAGCCATCAGCCAATAAATAAATTGGAACCATCTCCAGACCTGATTAGCTTGCTAATTAAGCTCAGTTACAGGGAAATCTGCAGTCAATCAGCCTGGCCATTACCAGTTGAATCTGCAGAGCAGGAGCTGTAGATGCTGCATCTCTGGTGGGGAGGAGGAGGAGGGGAATGGTGCTGGGGGTTGGAAGGAAGCTGGTGCTGAAATCTGCTTTCCTCAGCAACAATCGGAGGTGCTCATCTGTCTGGGGTGATTCTCGGCAGCCTTTGGTACTCCCATGCTCACCTGGGCTCCTGCTCCAATGCTTTTGGGGGGCATTGTGTGGGGTTGTGATTGCCCCAGTCTATTTCTGTTGCCAAGCTGCTTGGCAGCACAACCCCTTTCCAGTCCACAAACTCCTAGAAACTGCAGAATGTCTCCAAAGACAGCCCATTTGGAAAGGTAAACACAGGGCTGAGGCAGTATTTTTTAATTTTATTTATTTTTTTCAATTTTTCCTTTTTTTTTTTCCCCTAGGCTAGGTTGCTTCTCCTCCTTTCCCATGGCAACCTGCAGCTCTGACACCTTGTCCCAGCTTCCAGCTCTTCCCTCCTGCACTTGGAGACATGCACCAAAATGCTGATGGGCATCATCACCCCAGCACAGAAGCTCAGGGCTCTCCGTGGTGTCTTCTTGCCTGCAACATAGATGCAACACTCCCTGTATGACCCAAAGCAGAGGTAGGATTTCAAGACACGTACTCAGCTGTTGCAGTTAACATTGCGGGATGAGGCATTTGGGGACCTCCTTGCTCCCCGCAGCTGCAGCCTCCTCATCTTGGCAGCTGCCAATGGCATTGGACATTTACTTGTGTCTCTACCTTGTCTTTACTCCGGCTCTGGCAACTTGAGGCCAGTTGGGATCCCAGTCCTCGCTTCATGTAATGGAAATACCCGGCCTTTGATTTAGGCTAATCCTCCAAAATGATGTGAATTGTTCATTCCCACACCAAAACAGCAGTAAATGATTATTTTCTCCTGCAAACGGTGATCGGGAGATTCTCTTCCAACTGAGCAACAAGCAGCCCTTGGTGTCAGCCACACTGGTGCTGAGCCGTTTCTCACAAGGCTCGAGCAAACCCTGGACATGTTGTTATTCCCCAGGAGCCCAAAGTTAATCCCCCGAGGGTTCTGCAGCTCTGCATTCCTCCATTGCTCCTGCCCCGTTGCCTTTTTTCCTTCTGCTACTTTAGGCTTTCTCATCCCTGCTCATCCCGGCAAACGCAAGGAGTCTTCCCTGGCTTAAAACTAAATGGACCTGGAAGTTGGGTAGCGACGATTGGTGGGGGCAGAACACAAATAAATAAGTGCTAATTGCTGGCTGTGGTGCCACGCGTCAAACACAGTTATTGTGAGCACGTGAGCACATTTATTGGCCAATTAAGGGCTTTATTGGATGTTAGGTGAGGTGAATGGTGGGTGGGTTTCCCAGTCCTGGTGGGTTTCCCAGTTCTGGAGTCGGTTTGTGGTTTTCCTACTGCATATTTTTAGTGGTTTCACTAGGAGTAATCACGTTTCTCTAATGTGTCCTCTTGGTAATTCCTGCTTGCTCTTTATGGTGGGACTTGATGATCTTCCTCTCTACTCTCCCCTAGGGAGGCCACATATGGACTATTGTGTCCAGTTCTGGGCTCCTCAGTTCAAGAGAGACAAGGAACTACTGGAGAGAGTCCAGTAGAGGCTACAAAGATGTTGAGGGGACTGTGCTGAGGAAAGGCTGAGAGCCCTGGGGCTGTTTAGCCTGGAGAAGAGAAGACTTAGAGGGGATCTGGTCAATGTTGATCAATAGCTAAAGGGTTGGGGGCAAGAGGATGGGGCCAGACTCTTATCAGTGGTGCCCAGTGACAGGACAAGGGGCAATGGGCACAAACTGGAACCCAGGAGGTTCCATCTGAACAGGAGGAGAAACTTCCTTGCTGTGAGGGTGCCAGAGCCTGGCCCAGGCTGCCCAGAGAGGCTGTGGAGTCTCCTCCTCTGGAGAGATTCCAAACCTGCCTGGACAATGTGATCCTGGGCATCCTGCTCTGGGTGACCCTGCTGGAGCAGAAAGGTTGGATGAGACAATCTTCATAGGTCGTTTCCAACCTCTACCATTCTGTGATTTTGTAAAAGTCTTCTCCAAACTAAACGATTCGCTGAAGTCATGTTCTGGGCATTACTTGGATGGGAATTGGAATACTTAATGGGGAAAGAAACCCTACATCACCTGCTTCTCCTTGCAAGCATCACCTTGATCCACCATAGAAATAGAGATAAAGGACAAAAGCATGAGCTCCAAGGCAGGTGATACTGAGCTCTGAAGAGGTTTGTGTGGGACATGCTGCTCCCCAGACTGGATTTCTGATGGGTTTTTCACAAAGTAACATCAGTAATATCTCTGGATATCACTTCCACCTCCTGTCACCAAGTCATCGAGCAACTCTGGGCATGAGCGGCATGGGAAGGACTCTCAGTAAGATAAATTTGGACAAGTCACTCTGAACCAGGGGGTCCTCACTGCCACCGTTCCTTCCTGGGGCAGTGCAAAGGGAAGTGGGGAGGTGGGAGGAAGACAGTGATGGCTCTTCACCACCATTCAGGAACACCTTGATGCAGGAGGCTGCGGATGCTAAAAGCTTTCAAGAGATTCAGGGGATCAGAAAAACTGATGGAAGAGAAATCCACTGAGGACTATTAAACTTGTCAAAACCAGGCAGCTTGGAAATCCCCAATTTTAAACAGTTACAGGCTGAGGAAAAACATAGCAGAAGCCTCATATCATCTGATTTTACACTCTCCTCCAGCACTGGCTTTTGGTCGCAGGTGGAGAAAAAGTGTTGATGTGGGTGGAGCTTTGACCTGACTTTTTTGGGTTACTCTTGATATTCATGAAGCATAAAATGTTTTCTTTTGTTTATGAGACCAGCTGAGTTTGGGTGGGCTTGGATCTCTTTTGTGGTACCTATGGAGCAAGTGTCTTCTGTGCTCTGGAGCAGGTTTCTTGAGCTGGTGCTCCTTTGTAGGTAAGGGTGGAAACACACCTTATGGCAGAGCAACAGTCTGGTCTTTACAGTAATTTCCTTTTTTCTTAAAACAAAGGAAAAAAAAAAGAAAAAAAAGAGAGTTTCCCCTACTCTCATTACAGGAATCAATAGTTTTCCTTCAAAATCTCTTTCTGACCCTTGTTGCTTTGCAGCAGAATATTTTCTTTTCTTCCTAGGTACCTGTGAATGCCACCAGCTGAGAGAAATTCAGGGGAATATGGGGGTGGGCTTGGGGTAGGTGAGAGATGTGGGCATGAAAGACATCCTTAAATCTGCTCCACCATCCCTGGCACCGGGATCTTCCAAGAAAGGCCACATCTTAGGAGGGTTGTTAGAGAGAGAGCGCACAAAATGAAACTCCATATCTCTTTAGGAGGGCAAAGGAGGGGAGGGATGTATGGTTCCTAAAAACAGCACTACTATAGCTTTAAACCCAGGAGGGATCCAAAACAACTTCTCCCACATTCGAAGTTCACATTTCAAGTCCAGGAGGGGAGAACACAAAGCTCCCACCTCTGGCTTTGGTGCTGGCTGGATGCATGATGGGGTTAAGCCAGGGTGGGACTCCGTTGCAAGAACAAAGGCATGCTGTTGCTGCATGACAAAACAGTGATGTAAACCCCCCCAAAAAACACAACAAAATACAATCCTTCAGCAGTCCTGCAGTTTTTCATCCCCTCTAGGGCTGCTGCTGCCTCCCTGGAGCACTTGGAGAATTGAAGAGTAGAAAAAGGAAGTGGAATACCTCCCTCAAACTCCAAACAAATCCCCATCAGACAGGACATAACCAAGAGTTTCCTGCAGGCAGGAGACCTGACAGCCTGAAGAATGAACAAATTTAGGCCAAGATGCAAATAGACATAAAAGATAAAACCTAAAGCCCCCAATCCCAT
Organism: Baryphthengus martii; assembly: GCA_013396935.1. Taxonomy (NCBI): domain Eukaryota; kingdom Metazoa; phylum Chordata; class Aves; order Coraciiformes; family Momotidae; genus Baryphthengus; species Baryphthengus martii. The sequence continues at coordinate 102,664 of VWZK01022071.1, forward strand.
GGTGTGGGCAGTCCTGCTCAGCCCGCGAAGATCCAAGCTCACCTTTCCTTTCTTGGCCAGGTCTTCTCTTGAGCAAAATCCCGCTGCAGAGAGGTCTTTGGTCCCATGAGCATTGGAAAGCCCATCCATCATGGTATTGGTTTTGACTGTGCTGCCATTTGGTATCAGCTCATGCACCATGCTGGGTGCAAGACCAGGAAAAGAGACATCCCAACCTGCTGCTTCTCCGCTACTTACCTGTGGCTATCACACCTCCCTCTCCATGTCTCTTTCGGAAAGAAGTTCCTCACTTTTTCCACCTCTCCAGAGCTATGCTCATTTCTGAACAGCCTTAATCTCTGTGTGCCTTTTAGAAGGTGGGACAAGCACAGATGGCCAAACTTTAGCACTGGTTGTCTTACTCCATGGTGTTCTTATGGATCTTAAAATCCTACATGTCTTTCTTCACGCCAGGGCACGTTATTTAAATCATCTGCTCTTTTTTTACCCCATTAGTGCACATTTATTGACTTTTATCCCTTATTCTCTACATACCCACCTTGACACCACACAGCTCTCTTGGCCTTACAGAGTTTTTCTGCAGCCACTGACATCACAAATTGTGTCGCCAATCTCTCGAGGCACACAGTTCTTGGCTGGGACCCTTCCGGTATGTGGCTCATTACCGGTCTGCTCAAGTGAAAACTCACCACCTCTTGCTTCCTTCTCTAACCCATCTCCCAACCTTCTGCATCAGGGCAGTATTTGTGTCTTTTCCTTGGGCCTACTTAGATTCCCCATTTCTTCTTGTGATGTACTCGGGCCAAGACCTTTAAAAATGTAAATAAATGTCAATCAGTTGCCCATTGTTCAGGGCTTTAAATGACTTGTTCAAAGAAGCCTACTAGAGAGCCATGATTTTCCTTCCAAGAAGTGATTAGACCATACCATATCATGACCTTAAAGATGTTTTATTATTCTTATTTTAAAAGATCATTTCAGCCAATTTAGCAGATACAGATGTAACCGTTACTAGCCTAATTCCTTGGATCTCCTCCAGAGACTCTTAAAGCCTAGGTGCAACATTTACTACTCTCTCTTCCTCAGGGAAGAAACTGTTTTTAATGAAAGCTCGCATATTTTTGCTGGGAGATCTGTCATTCAGTTCATAAGCACTTTCAGAACTCTTAGATATACACCATTACAGTCCGGCTTGACTTATTGCTTTTTAATTTATCAATTTGCACCATTACTGGCTCTTCCGACATCCCAGGTCTTGGGTAATACTTCATCTTTATTACTGGCAAAGAGTGACAGTATCTCATCATTAATACGGGAAGAAAGTGGGGCCAGGGCAGGTGGATCTCAATAAGACGGCAATGAAGACTCGAGCAAAGAAGCACCATGTGACGAACAAGTTTTCTTGTCTTTATTAGAAAGAGACCTATACAATATAGCAGCCTCTCTCTGCAGTACTTTACAACTTCTTTTTTTTTTCCTTTTTTTATTGTTTTTTTTTTTTAATTATTCAGAATACTGTACAGCTGACACAAAAATTTCAATGCGAAGAGAGAGAGGAAAGGGCAACATAATACCAACTGGTAATACTTAATCAAACCAAAATCATGTGAAACAACAAGCAAAGTGAAATGTTCGTCAATCGGTTTAATTACAGTACAAACAATATAAATAAAGCGCCACTGAGTCATTGTAAAACAAACTTGCTGAATGAGGTAATATAAAAACAACAACAAAAGACGTACTTTTTTTTTTTTAATAATTTCCACACTGTCTTGGCATCATTTATACATTACTATTTACAGAAACAGAACAAAAAACAACTCCAAACTTTCTCTAAAGCCTGCCGTGTGCTATGTATCTTCTGCTTCTCCCCCAAGCAGAGGTCTCAGGTGTCTCTACTCACCTGGGCTCCCTTTCTCCCCATCCCAACCAGAAAGACAAACATCACAAAGCAGAAAAACTGAGAGACCTGGAAGCTAAATGCGGCCAAATGTAAAAATCCAGCCTTCGCAAACGGTCACAGGGTATTAAGGAATAAAAGAAATAAAAACCCCAGCATATGCATCCGCTTCCCAAGTGGTGCCGATGGCACTTCCCAAAATAAAGGTGCCAGCCAGACCGAATCTCAAATCACAACTCTGCTGAAAACAGGGACCAAACTCCAAGTTCAGAGAGGTCAGGATAGAGCCCATTCACGCCCAGCTCTGCCACCTTGAAGCTGTTTTGCCTCAGACTTGGGCAAAGCATTTGGGAGATGCTCAAACCTTGCTAAAGTTGAGAGGTTTGCGGCAGCAGGAACTGTGGAATCAGGCCCCCGACAATTTCAAGCTGGAGTCCAAAGGCAATGGTTACGAAAAACAAGTCCCCGGTGTTCTGGGGACACTCCTCTCTCAAATATCCCTTCAGTTTGTCTACCCACCGATGCCAGCCTACTACAAGTGAGGGATGCTCTTGACATTGAAACAGTCAAAATGAGTTGGACCAAACATGTGCGGTTCCCTGGACACTCGGTATTCCCATGGAGCAAAGGGCTGGGCTTTCAGAGGACGGCTACATCCTGTTTTCCCCGTGGACTGGCAAAATGAGCTCATTAGATTCAACAGAGAATCCAGTTGGATCCCTGGAGACACCAGAAAAAAAGCTCAGAGGGGTTTTCAATAGCATTTCAAAGTAATTCTCTTGTCACAGGGAAATGGAAGATCCTCCTGTCATTTCTGCGCACCCAGACATGTTTCCTACCACGCCTTGCCTAGCTCCAGCAAACATCTGTCTTGCCCTGCCAGACTTGCCCTCTCCCTATTGATTTCTCCTGACAGACTATAAACCAAACCCCTGAAAGGACTATAAACCAAAGCCAAGGGTAGAAACAGTGTGAACAACGCTTGGTCATGTTCTCCTGGACTCCCTGGTACAGGCAAAGCCTCAGCACGCTTTAGCTAAGGTTCATGCCACCCTCACGGCAAATTTGTGGGGCCAGAGCTTAATCGCCAAGAATATGTGGAGGGAGGGATGAGGAGCTGCTCTTAGGGAAGGACCCAAATGACAAATACTCTTCAGAAACATCTCACCACCGTCAGCCCCAGTGGCCCCACAAACAGCAGCAGGACCCAAAAGCATTGCTCAGTCAGCTATGGGAGGGCAGCCAGCTGGTTTCACCTTAAATGCAGCCAGTGAGCTAAGTTTCAAGCAAATCTATATAGAAAAGGGCCTCCTAGCAGCAAGTCCTCTGCCCCTTTCACCTTCAGAATCTCCTTTCCCGGTGCTTCCCACGATAACAGCCCCAGGGCTGGTGAGTCGGGATTTCTTCTCTCAAGCAAAGGGGCTACTTCAGTCCTGACAGCCAAGTGAAAAGTTTTCCTCAAGCTGAGTGCTGCTGTCCAAAGGAGCTAGATATTTTTTCTTAAACTCCTGTGGGAATCCCGAGCATCTGATAGCTCGCACCAGCTAGGGTAAGGCTGTACCTCGTATTCTTGCATCTCTCCACCCTTGAGCAGGTGTCCCTCATCCTGCACCTGCCTCCTGTGCTCTTGGGAATGGTGGGTCTTAGTCAAACAGGGAAACTTGCCTGTTTAGAAACATCTAACTGAAAACCTGGTTCTAGCTATGGATTTTGATTCATGTCTAAAGGTGCGCACGTACATTTTCCACAGTTGCTAGTAGTATGTAGAGCATATATACACACACAGAGGCACACCAAATGCAAAGAATGTGTAGTTATCGACCTCCACATGGTACATCGCCTCGACCTCAGGCCTCAGATCACCTTGAGACCCCTCCATCCACTTCAACTCAACTCAGCCTCCAGATCTGTGAACTGGTTGCCAAAAAATGACTCACCCTCAGCACGAAAACCCTTCCTCGGTCTTGCGTGAGATTGGGTTTTGTCTTAAGCGCAGATCGGATGCTAACAAGCTGTCTGCTGTGAGAGGTTTTACTCCTTGTACCTTGTAATTCAAGAGGACCAGGGAAGTGTTTTCAGCTACTTCAGTTGTCAGAAACAAATGAAAAATACCAATCGGTTCTGGAAAACGGGGCATACGCAAAAGAGCTGATGGTGCATTCACTGCCAGCAAGCAACACGGTCATCCCAAACGCATGCCATTAGACATC
>VWZK01022073.1:1675-12661 GCA_013396935.1 Baryphthengus martii
AATTTCTCTGAGAATCAAAACAAATTTCAGCCATTTTGGAAAAAAAAAAAAAAAAAAGGTTGGTTACCTTTTAATAAAAATCATAGTCATGTTAGCATTTTTTTTATTTCAGAAAGCACAAGGAAAGATAGCATTCATTAGTAATAATTTCCCACCAAATTTACCAAACAGCTAGGTATTGCATAAGCTCCATCATATGAACATACTAAAAAAAAAAATAACAGTTAAATGCTGCCTTTTCCCCGAGGCCAAATTTTAAGGAAGTTTTTCAACATATTCTGGCTTCAAAAACAATACTGTAATTATTTTAATGCCATTTTCTTCTTACTTATCTTCACATTATGTAATTAATGTTTCCATTGCCATTCAGGACTTCAGTGAACGACACATTTAGCTGAAATCAGTGGTATTTTTGCTTTAGTTTTAAGAAATCTAGATTTCTCGCCTCTCTAAGAATACACATCACATGCCACGTGATGCCTATGAGATATCAAGAAATAATGAGAAAAGTATGATAATTTTTATTCTTTCCTCTAGATATAATCTTCAAAATACAACTTTCTAATGACAGTTTTAGGTTGATATCTGACAACCTGTTTGGATTCCAAGAAGATTAGCCAATGTAATTTACCTTGAGGTGAAGGAAAAAGTTAATTTGAATAAAGCTTTTGAATTCAGCTCAGTCGTTGAAAAGGTACTGAATCTTCTTAACTTCTCCTTCCTTAATAACAAAGGTGATATGTCTTTAAATGATTTGCAAGTGTGTTATATCTGCCACCATAGTTATTGAGAGCTTTCCTTCAGCAGATAGCTGGCTGCAAATTCCAGATTTCAGCCAGCTGTCATCCACTAAATGTTTTAATATTGAGGGAAATTAACTTTTAAATCCATAGCAAAGACAAAAGAAAAAAAAAAAAAACAACCTTAAAAAAAAATCCCTTCTCTTTAACCAGAGTAGGAGACGTCAGTATACAATTTGTCAATTTTTTAGTCAGATCTCCCCATTTGGTTTTGATTTAACACTAGACTTTGGAAACCAGAGCCGGCATTCACACACAGAAGCTGTTTCAAATTATGTGAAGCAAGTTTTTAAACACATTAGCAACAAGAACAAGCTGTCCTCATGCTAACTTGTCCTGCTTTGTTCTTGATTGTGGAAAATCTCACTTTAACTGCCCTCTAATTTGTTGCAGATAACTACCACACCAGCAGCTGCCTTGGCATAGGATTAAACACACATGAGAATGTTACTTTTCCACATAGATTAGTTGCAATGTCAAAAGTCATAAAATACCTTTTGGGAAAAAAAATATTTTTTTATTTTTCAAATGTTTTTTCTATTTTCATATTTCGTTAATCCACTTCCACCTCTCATACTCTTCTCCAAAGTTTTCCTCCCTCCAATGCTTTAAGAAGTGCTTGAAAAGAATTACAGCTTACAAAATTTCTTGGTTTTCTAATGCAGTTTGATATTTTACTGTAAGCTGTTTGAAAAAGTTGCATATCATTTTGCATAAGACAAGAATCTGTCTGTCAAAACATAAAACTCTTAAACTAAAACTTAAAGCTACTTATCAGTAGCCTTGAGTATCTAAAATAAAGACAGAGGGAAACCTACCAGGGTCACATACTGTCCCTTTCAGATATATTAAATTGTTTTAAACAAGAATACCTATGAACAGTCTAGGACCATATTACAAAATGAGAGGGAATAAATTCTTTAAATTGCTGTCATCTACCAATAATTGCATTTTATGCTGTATCTGTGATGTCATTGACATTCCTCAGCACCACTGTTTTTGCAGGATTATTTGAGGATTTGAAAACATCTGGCTTTTTTTTTGCCAATGCTGACCAAGGAGCACCTAGACACTTGCTTTTTGTCATAGCTGAAAGGATCTTTAGTGACCAAACTCAATACACAAAGAAATACAAACCTACTTTTTTACCCTTGGGTAGTGCCAGAGGATTTGGTGGTTCTGGTGTCTCTGTTTGTGCTAACATTGCCTTTATTCCATTTCGTTGAAGAAGTCTGCCACCTGCTTATCAACCACGATGCCATACCCTTTGAAAAAAAATATTGCTTTCCACCAAGGCGACTAAAAGAGCAGTTGCTTGACAAAGGAGACATGTAGCTGACATTTTAGCAGGGCTGATTGCCTCTTCCCTGAACCTTTTCATTGATTTCTGTCTATTTCAGCCAAAAGGATGGATATTGTGTTTGGTTTTCCCTCTTTCGTATTGGACTTAAGGAGATCCTCTTGCAGCTTGTTGGAAATACATGGCAGATTTGGTTGAAGGCATGGTCAACTCTGGTTGAACCTAATTAAGCAATGCACATCCTTCTCAGTTGAGGTTCAAAGCAAACATTTGTTAAATAGTATATTTAAGAACATGTCTTTCACTGCAAAGTTTTGTAACCTGCATGTATTTCTTATTCTAGAGATAGGTAATAGCTAGCTGAGTAGTGCAGTTGACATCCTTGAGGGATGAGTTGTTAACCCGAGGGACCTTGACAGGTGGCTTGAGAAGTGGGCCTGTATGAACCTCAAGAAGTTCAACAAGGCCAAGTGCAAAGTCCTGCATCTACGTTCAGGGCAACCCCCGGTGTCATTACGGGCTAGGTGATGAGGGCATTGCAAATAGCCCTTCAAAGAAGGACTTGAGGCTATTGATGAATGAAAAACTGGGCATGAGATAGCAACGTGAATTCATTGCCCAGAAGGCCAGCTTCAGTCTGGACTGAATCAGAAGAAGAATGGCCAACAGAGACCTCACTTGGAGTACTGTGTCTCACTCTGGAGTCCTCAGTACGGAGGACTCCAACATGAGCCTGTTGGAGCAAGTCCAGAGGGGGGCCCCAAAAATGATTAGAGGGATGGAACACCTCTCCTATGGGGACAGGTTGAGTGTTGAGATTGTTCAGGTTGGAGAAGAGAAGGCTCGAAGGAGACCTTATTGTGGCTTTTCAGAAACTGAAGGGGGCTTATAAGAAGGATGAAAAAAGACTTTTTAGCAGGGCCTGTTGTGACAGGACAGAGGGTAATGGTTTTAAACTAAGAGGGAGTAGATTCACGATAACTATGAGGAGGAAATATTTCACAATAAAGATAGTGAAACACCGGAACAGATTGCCCAGAAAGGTGGTATATGCTCTATGCTTAGAAACATTTTGGGTCAAGTCAAATGAGGCTCTGAACAACCTGCTCTAGTTGAAGATGTCGCTGCTCACTGCAGGAGTTTTGGTCCCTTCCAATCCAAACTATTCTATGATTCTATAATATAAGTAATCTCTCTTGCTCCTGTAAGATAAATTCCTCTTGTTCCTCCATATCATGAAGAAATACAGTGAAGAAAGATGAGGAAAATGCTGAAGTATTTAACGCCTTCTTTTCCTCTGTCTTAAGACCACTTATTCTTGGGGATACCAAATCCCCTGAGCTGGAAGACAGCAACACAGAACAGAATAAAGCCTTATAATCCAAGAAGAAATGTTTAATGGCCTGCAATACCACTGAGACACACACAAGTCAATGGGGCTGGATGAGATGTATTCAGGAACACTGAGTGAGTTGGTGAAAATGCTTGCCAAGTCATTTTCAATCATTTATCAGTAGACCTGGCTAACTGGGGAGGTCTCAGTTGGCTGGAGGCTAGCAAATCTGGTGTTTATCTACAAGAAGGGCTAGGAGGATCTGGGGAACTACAGGCCTGTCAGCCTGACTTTGGTGTTGGAGAAAGTAGCGGAGCAGGTCATCTTGAGCGCCATCATGCAGCACGTACAGGAAAATAAGATGATTAAGCCCACTCAGCATGGGTTTATGAATGGCAGGTCTTGTTTGGCAAACTTGATCTCCTTCTATGACATATTAACCCACTTAGTCGATGAGAGAAGAGATATGGATGTTGTCTACTTAGATTTTAGTAAAGCCTTTGACACTTTCCCACAAAGTTCTCCTGGGCAAAATGGCTGCTGGTGGCTTGGATGGGCATACTCTTCACTGGGTAAAAAATTGTCTGTGTGGCTAGGCCCAAAGAGCAGTGGTGAATGGAATTAAATCTAGTTGATGGTCACTTATAAGTGGTGTTAATATCTTTATCAGTGATCTGGATGCGGAGATTGAGAGAACCCTCAGCACATTTGCAGATTACACCAAGTTAGATGGGACTGTTGATCTACTTGAGGGTAGGAAGGCTCTACAGAGGGATCAGGACAGGCTGGATTGATGGACCGAGGTCAGTGGTATGAGGTTCAACAAGGCCAAGTGCCAGATCTTGAACTTGGGTCACAACAACCCCAGGCTTGGGGAGGAGTGTTGGTCAAACGCAGGGTGAAGATGAGCCAGTAGTATGTGCAGGTGGCTAAGAAGGCTGACAGCATCATGGCTTATATAAAAAATAGCATGGTTAGTAGGACTAGGGAAGTGATTGTCCCCCTGTACTCAGCACTGATAAGGCCACATCTTGAATATTGTGTTCAAGTTTGGGCCCCTCACTACAATAAGGACATTGAGATGCTGGAGCTTGTCTAAAGAACATCAATGAAGCTGATGAAAGATCTAGAGAACATGTCTTATGAGGAGGGCTGAGGGAACTGGGGTTGTTTAGGCTGGAGAAAAGGAAGCTCAAAATAGACTTCATCACTCTCTACACCTACCTGAAAGTAGGTTGCAGCAAGATGGCTGTTGGTCTCTTCTCCCATGAAGCAGGTGATAGGACAGGAAGAAATGATCTCAAGTTTTACCAGGGGAGGTTTAAATTTGATATTAGAAAAGATTTCTTCACTGAAAGAGTTGTCAAGAATTGAAACAGGCTGCCCAGGAAAGTGGTGGCGTCACCATCCCTGAAGGTATTTGAAAGACATGTAGATGTGGTGCCAAGTGACACGGTTTAGTGGTGAAATTGGTAGTGCTGAGTTAATGGTTCAACCTGATAATCTTAAAGGTCTTTTCCAACATTTTCCCAATGATTCGGTGATTCTATATTGACTCTGCTGGGCTGTTGCTTCATCACTTCCTGTTGCTTCCTCTTCCTTTTTTAACCAAAAGTTGTTGATCATACCTGCACTGGTTGGAATTTCGGTACTACTTTAAGAGATTTAAAATGGGATTACATGAGCATTATTTGATAACCTCTCAAGTGTTCAGGGTTTGGTTTTGTTTTTTTTTTTTGTTATTGGCAGTGTCTGGTACCTCACTTTCAGATCTGTTTCCCTAGGAGTTCATCCTCCACAATTTTTTCCTTTTAGGATAATCTGTTCCATTTGCCTCTGTGGTGTTATATATGGTCTGAAGAATGCGCTTCTGGCTAATATGGATGATATTGTTACAATGCACTTAAGAAGAGTATAATCTCCAGTTTCAGAAGTGAATAATATAATAACTAAGATCTTATCTTCTTCAGTGACTCCTTTTTCAACAAGCTCAATACATTTTTTTTTCTTTTCCTTCCTACATAGTATCCTTCAAAAGACAAGATTAAAATGCAGTTGACCTTTGTTCCACTCTTAACAGTTATTACCAAGGTGTTCATTGTTTTGTGAATAATGAACTACTTGCAGGAGTCTCAGCTGTGTGATCAGATTAAGTAGGATTTCTGTACGAAGTAGAAGGTTGACTGTCCAGAAAGAACATTAGGAAAATTTTAGAAATTTGAACCTACTGCCATGTTGGCCAGGAAAGGATTTCTCAGGTTCAGTTAATGATTTGGCCATGATTTAACCGCGCTCAAGAACAGCTGCCAGCAGACATTGATTGCCACATACACAAGTGGTGACAGCTACCTGCTGTTAGCATTTCCAGAGAAGTTGGGGACAGTCAGTCATTAGAAATGAATAATCATCCAAATTGTCTTTTGATTGAGTATAAATAAGAAAGCCTGAGAGGACTGACTGATTGAATCTGGATAATCCACAAAGTGTTTAGAATACAAAATCAAATTAATACCTAACCCCAAATTCTCCTCCATGAATGAACAGTAAAGATATTGGGGTGTACTTGAGAGCTGGTTCATCAGCTATATACCTGTGGAGTGACAGCTAGTTACTTTAGAATTAACAAGCCCCTTGGCTTTATTTCATTTAACAGGCATACGTATATCATGTACATTTCCTTTTATTTCTGACCACCTATTCCTTAAACATTATGATTTATTTATGGAGTTAATTCATTCTTTTTTATGTTTTTGGTTTTATTTACCTTGCTGAGTTTGGCCTGTAATAAAAGTGATTTCAGAGTAATTAGAAAGCCAGTACATCATTCACTGGGTGAGTCTTAAAGATTCATAGAGAAAGAAGACCATTTCCACTGACCAGAACCCAAATCCAGATTACTGAAAGACTCAGAGGGAACACTATCTATTTAGCTCCAGGATTTAAGAGTGTAACTGGTAATGCAGGGCTCTCTGTGTAATCGGTATCTTCTGGTGACCAGCATTAAGTGGCAAAGTTCCTTCCCGTGTAACATATGCTCAAACTCTCCTAATCCCAAGAGAGATATTAGTGTCCCTCAGGTAGTTTGTCTGTACTTTATTTAAGGAAAATGTATAATTTAATTTCAATTTCTTAAGAAAACTCACTCTTGGATATGTCCTAGAACTTTCCAGTTTGTGGTTACAATAATGAGATTTTCACAATTTGCGCCTTGATCTTGCTCTGTAGGATCAGGTACTCAATTAGATCTTCAGATTGCTTTTTTCCCTCTGTTTTTCTGCTTCATGTATAAAATCTATGCACTAATAACTATTGATATCTTCTTAATTATTCTATGAATCTAATTTTCTTCACCTTTTTTAGGTGTGAGACTACTAATTTTATGTACATAATATGCGTCACTATAGTCTTAATAAGTAACAGTTCATGCTTTACTTCTGCTTATACTCTTTTCTTCAAAATTTGTTCTTAGGTCCATTCAAGCACGAAAGGACTATTCAAATGAGGCTAGTGGACCATACTTGCCTGGATCACAATTCATCCTTTTGAAAGTACAAACGTATTTTCTTTTTTCTCACGACAGGATATTTCCAGGACTCAATATGTTTGTGTTAAACGTGCAATACTTGTTACTGAACCTTCATTTGCCTGTTCTTTCAGTGTTCTGACATGGAGAAGAACAACTGATTCAGCTTGAATCTAATGTAGTTTTAAAATTTTACTTTCAGTACTATTTGAATAACTTCTCTTTTCATACTATGTCCTAATAATTTTTTTCCTTCAGCCTCATAATTTTTATAGAAAACTGAATTGAAATATTCAGGGGCTTGGGGAGGCTATACAGTCAAGAAAACACAAACAAAGGGATATATTTCTGCGTATCCAGTTTGATAGACTTTTCAGAGTAATTCCACCCTTAAAGTTTCTCATTTCATCTCTATGTTCCTCAAACTCTTGAAAAATAGCTTCCTTTGTTAATCAGTTCCTTTTTCTCTTCCCTAAAAGATCTATACTTTTTCGTGACATGCTTCCTGAGGGAACTTGATATAGAGCACTCCCTACAGGTTTTTTTTTCTTTCCTTCTTCATGACATTTAACACCTTGAAGAAACAGTTTTGAAGGTTCAATATTTTTGTTTTCTTTGTGTTAAAAAAAGATATTATTTTACCAGCTCTGTTACCTTCTGACTTCCGTTTACAGTTTGGCTTCACCTGCAGCCCCACTTCCTGTCATGAACACTGGACTATACAGCAGCGGCTTGTCTTCAGCAGTGTGATCTATTTAACTTTGTGTAACACTTTGCTCTGCAGGTTTTCATTCCAATGTTAAATACCCTGGCCAAGTCCGGAATTTGGCACTCGGTGAACAGGGAGCTTGGCTGCAGCACTGTGGTCTGGACCAGACTCCTTGTCAATTGAAATTTCTCCATATCTCAAGAATGGAGGTCTTCCTGCAAAGAAGTCATAGACCTGTTCTTTCCTGAGGTGAGACAATGGTAAAATGGTGGATGTATCAGAATTAACAGCAATAGTTTTATCACTTAGTGGTCTCAGTGGCTGCCTTCTATTCAAAAGCTGAGCTAGGAAGGGATAAAATATCCCTTCATGTTCTCCTCATGCCTGATATCAATGCTGCTTAAGAACTTCAGAAAATAAGTTGCAAAGCAAGGATAAGGCCTTTCAATTTCAAGATCTTGTCTTTCATCTTTTGCAGTTCCTTCTCTTTGAGGACCTCATGTGAGCTATTCTGTAACTCTGTGGAGGTCACAAGATTCTCTAGTTTCTCTGCAGAAAAATAAAGGTAGTCAGGTTAGGAAGTATTAGGAGAGCTTATATCTTGTAGGTGTTCTATCTTGGGAACTGTTAAAGCTATTCCTTTCTGTAAGAGAAAGGGTTCAACACCAGCAGAATTTGATTCCAAAACAACACATTCTTATTCTCAAACAAGGAAAAAAAAAGTCCTCTTTTTGAGTTTTCTCCATAAGATATTTGAGGAAAAATTGTGAAGAATACGTAAGGATACTTAATAGAAGAAAGAGTCTTCATTCTTCAGGGAATGGGATAAAACACAAAAAAAGATATTCACTCTAGAAATTAACTTTTTGGGTATTAATTTTCAGTCATTTTAAGTTATGTTTCCAGAAAAGGTGAGAGTATGTTATTTCATTTAGTGCTGACTTGTACTCCTGGACCTTTAATAGTGTCACAGAGTTGCCATGAAAACCAAACTCCATCCTTCTGATGTTGTATTCTTACTAAAATTTTACTATATTCTTGAAATAATTGGCTTGTGATGATTTCCTGTATGTCTAGATAACAATCTGTTTCTCTTGAAAAACGTATCTGACTACTGTGTAAGCCTGATTTGATCTCTGATGCTCCCATTTTGTAGTGCCATACAGCTGACAGACAAGTTGTTGAAGGAGAAGAAATGCTTCTCCAGGGAAACCTGAGAAAGACCTTTGAGGCTAAGCCACATCTCCAACTGTTTCTTCAGGTGGTTTGATGCTAGTCATTATATACTTTTTTTGACATTACTCAGAATAGCTTTTCTCATTTCTAGCCAAAAAAATAGAAAAGTAGTTTCATTGCCTAATAAGAAACACAAAGAATCAAATTCTGTTCTTAATTATACCATTACAAATCCAGAATAAATTCACTGAAACTAGTACAGTTAATTTGGATTTCTCCCAGATGTAAGAAAGAACCCAGTCCTCATCATATTCTTTAGAAATTCTTCTGCCTTAACAGGCAGCCACCATGATAAAAGAAATATTATTAGTCTTTGAATGGGCACATAAAAATCAAAAGCCTTTCTGGTTTGTGTGTTCCTGGTGTAAATCAGTCCCCACTTTGTTTTTAAAGAATACTTTTCCAACATTACAGTTTACCAGAGAGACCAAGGGAATTATTTTTGTCAAAAGAATGAAATATGTTCTCTTTTCCCTCATTCTGTTCCATATTTTTCTACTGACTTTTGACATTACGCCAATACCTCCCACAGCGTTATTCAACCGAAATTTAGAAAGAAAAAAAGCACACCAAATTCAGCATTTATTCTTTTTTTTTTTTTCCACTTCTTTTGGTGAATTTCCATTTTATCTACCATTAGAAACAGTTTGCGGCAAGAAATGGAGAAAATTACCAACATTTTTTTTTTTTAAGGGTATTCATACTGTCATTTTCCTTCAAAATGGAAAATTAAGCTTACAGAATTCAGCTTCTATAACCCATGTGGTACCACTGATATAGTAAAAATATTTTATAATTCAAACTACTTGTCAAAATGACTAGAACTGTAACATAATAGAATAATTTAAATCAGGGCTTCTAGTAGTCAACTAGTCCCAACATCTCAAAGTAGAGTTACTACAAAGTTAGGTAAATTTACTCAAGATCTTGTCCAGGAAGATGTTGAATATGTAAAAAGATGGAGATGTCACAAGTTGTTTTGGCAGCCTGCCCCAGCATCATCCTCATTTTTACGACCTTTTCCACATATTTGGCTAGAATTTCTTTTGCTGCAGGTTGTAGCCCTTGCTTTTTGTCCTTCTGGAGACCTCTTAGAAAAGTCTTACTCCATATTCATCATATCCTCTTATTTTGCTTGATGACAGTGACTTGATCCTCATAGCTTTCTCTTCTTGGAGCTACATGTATACAACTCCCATAGCCTCTTGTATGTGATGTGTTTCTGCTTCTTAACTGTCTTGAATGACCTTCCCTGGACTCTACATTTTTTTCAACATTTTTCTTATATTTGAATCCAATACTTCTGATGTAGTCCAACAAAAGTTGAACAGAAGAGAATAATCACTTCCCTCTGATATTTGTTTTATACGGATGGCTTTTTTATACGGTGTTGCTAGCTTCTTGAGTACTGACTTGTAACTTGGAAGTTTAAGGCATACTCCCAATCATTTTAAACTGTGCTTACTCTATTGATTCCAAAATGACTAAGACAATTTCCATGAGATGAAGAATTTCTTCTTGAAGCGACGAATCCAAAATGTTCCTCATTATGTCTGCAGGTGCTGAACTTTGAGACTATGACAGGTTTCATCAAAATCAGCATCAGTTATTTAAGTCCTGTGTATGTTGAATGTTTCCTAGTCAGTGGTCTGTATTTTCTCCTTATAAGATATAAGGAAACTTATCTGTAGTTAAAAAGATTAAGACAGTCACTGAAGCACTGTATGCTGTCTTAGACATAATTATATCCTCATGTACAGCCAAAAAAAATTTAGTGAAGATTTCCATAAAGGTCTTTCTTCTGCACAAGTGTACTCACGATATAAGACTTCAGAAATAAAAATTAGAATTATTTTGCACACTGATTTTGCAAGTAGGAGAAGTAGGATGGTTTTTCATACCACTTTAACCAGACCTCCTTAACTTACTATCGCACTCTGACATAGCATGAGTCAGGGACCAAAATCCTTTTTACTTTCTAAGGCTAATACTTTTCAATAATGTACTCACAATGATATATCATTAATACTTTTTTTTTTTTTTTTTTTTTTTTTTTTTTTCACTTTTTAATTCTGCCTTTTTTTT
>VWZK01022073.1:12666-42701 GCA_013396935.1 Baryphthengus martii
ACACTTATATAGTCAGTCATCTTTGTCATTGGTGTTACGGAACTAAAAGTAGAACTTCTATAATTTTCACACTTAAGTCTTCATAACTAAGGCTTCTGGAGGATACAAAGTAGTGCTCACTTCCTTAATCAATGGGAAATTAAGATAAAAGAAACTTACCATTTAATAAAATTATCTACAGTGGGCTAATGCAAGGAAATGGGAAGTTTTTCTGGAAGATTACCAATGTGCAGTAGCGTGGTCTGATTTCGATTCTGATGAAAAATATATTTTAATTTCAAATTGATTACATTTTGAACCTAGAACCAGCTTCTCAATCATGAAATACTTTTAAATTGTTTATGAATATTATATCACTGGAATACTGTTAATATTTCAGAAACAAAGAATTTCCGTACTGTAATGTCATATACACATGCATCGCAGTTCTGATTCCCAGGAGATAATTCTGCCATTTCTGACAGGAGCACTCCAAGTTACATTCTAAGACACAAACACAAAGGGAGCTATGATATTGCAAATAATAACATGTTATTCCTTATTCATTCTCCAAGTATGAAAGTTTTATTCTGAATTCACTATCATGTTGCCATAATTAATGTAATTTCAAAGTTATCAGATATGATTTATTGGGAATTTCTGATGTATTTCCAATGCATTTTCTAGGCTCCTCTAATGTAATCCCCTGAATTACTTCAATTCCTTTTTCCCTTGCCATGTTGAACATATTAGAGTATTTGAAAGAAACACAAAAGTGATGAGATGGTGTTAATACTTGAACCTGAAAATATCCTCTCCAATAAGAAAAAATATTGTTCAGACAGTGGAATGTTGTTTCAATACCTCTTGCTTTTATCACCTATAATGCTTCATTAATTATTAAATTGTACTCACTCTCTAAATTAGAAACAACCTAAAATATTTAAAACATTGGAGTATTATTAAAATAATGAGTAGGCAAAATGGCAAGTGAGTCACTCATTAGATCAGACACTGAATAACTCTATTTGTTCTCAGTCTGTAATTAAAATACAGAATAATAAGTGACTTTCTTTCAGAATAGTTAGCAAAACTGTGAGCAGCCACCATTTCCAGCATACATCAGACTTCAAAAGCTTCAGTTACTTAGTTCAAAGATGGAGGATTTCTGCTTGCTTCTACCTCTCCTTTCTTGTGCATGTATCTAAGGCAGCCACTCATATCGAGATCTAGCTCTGTGTTTGTTTATGAAAGTCATGTCCTGAATCTAGGAATTAAAACAGTTGTGATTGGGCTCCAACTGGGAACTCTACATGGAGAACAGTGACTCCTTTAATCTGTAATACACCAGCTGGATACTGAGGTATATGAGGAAGAAGTAAAGTAACTCATGGATGCTCCTGATAACAGGACTTTCATCAGATTTTGGCTACCTGAGGAAAACAAAAGAGAACTTTGGAGGTAAAGCATGAAATAAGGGTTTTCACCTCATGTTTCTGACTCATTAATGATGAGTTTATACACCTAAATTGATTGAAGTGTATGTGTATGAATATAAATTTGGTGGGTTTTTTCTGGTCTTTTTCAAATTCATATTTGATTAATCTGAAATTCTATGTGTATGAGGTAGAAATAAGAGTATATTTTATAAAGAGAAATGGAGCTTTTAGAGGCTGCTGTGTTCCAAGAGTACCTTTTCCACCAAGACCATGCAGAACCGAAAAATTATTCCTGAATTTTCAATGCTGCTCCATTTTGCAGTAACTTGAAAACTGTTCTTAGAACAATACAATATCACATTTCCACTATGTTTATCAAACCTCCATTAGAGACGGAAGTTTGTTACAATGCCACAGAGAAACATTGGGAGTAGATTTGTGACTGGTAGCTGAAGGCACAGTAGGTCATGGAGAGTCCTCAGACTTCCTGAGAGAATCCTACCACGGAGTAACTTAAATCTTAACAGTTACAGCAGTGACCAGGAAGCTGTATCACTTCGGTTTCCAGGCCTCAGCTGATTAACCTTAAAGAGCTTTTTTTCCTGCCAAATGGGAACACTTCCAATGAAAATGTTGCAATAAACCCAAGTTAAATATCAATTACCCAGCTGTGCAATAGCCTCCTGACAAGTAAAGTATGTTGGTTAGAAGCCATTCCCTGGTGCAGGCTGAGATATGTTTTGAATCTTCTCTGATTTCCAGAAAATTGTCCTTGCCACTGACTTAATAGAACATCATCAATGATCAAGTTGGAACTTGTGCCTGTTCCTCTCTCAAGCCTAAACCTCTGAGACAGCAAACATTTTTTTACTTGCAGATACAAAATTAACCATTTTGACATTTTTTAGTCAGAATTATTTACTGGATTTCTGAATAATTCAGAGTCTACTTGCTTTTTTGGTGAATAAATCATTCACCAAATAAAATTCTCCTAGGTACAATAGAAAATATAGTTTAGAACCGGTGAAATCCAGAGCTATTACATGGACATCAGCAGATTTCTATTGGTTTTCTTCAGTGCAAATTTGATGCTGCAGCTTCATATTATGTCACTGTAAATGTGAAGGTCTCGCAACAAGTAATTCTGTATTTTCCATGGATTCAAATCATTTATGTCCTTTTCAGTGAAACAATTAAATTGTGCTTCATAAATCATAACTTACTGTTCATAAACAAAAATGAAACAGTGGATTTCTGCACAAATTATAGAGTTATCTCACATGTAGTTAACCTGATAAGAAACGGCACTACAAAGAGGAATGAAATAACACACCCCCAAAAACCCCTTAAAGCCACACAGTACTTTTAATAAAAAATGACAAGTATGTACAGTGAAAGAATTTCAGTGCAGAAATATAAAAAATATTGAACTCTTCTTGCTTCCTGTTTGGACACAGAATATAATATGTATAGACAGGCCAGCATTTTTATTTTTTTTATAATTGGAAAAATTCACAGCAAAGAAATACTTTAAGCTGCTCCAATTTTTGTCTTTTCATGACAAGGTTTGTATTTGATAACAGCTACACTGAGAAGGAGCTGAGAGTCATGCTGGACAACAAATTAGCCATGACTCAGCAGTGAGCTCTTGTATCCAAGAAGGCCAATGGTATCCTGGGGTACATTAAAAAAAGTGTGACTAGCAAGTTGAGAGAGGTTTTCTTCTCTCTCTACTCTGCTTTAGTGAGGCTACATCTGGAGTACTGTGTTCAGTTCTGGGCTTTGCAGTTCAAGAGACACAAGGAACTGCTAGAGAGAGTCCAGTGGAGGGCTACAAAGACAATTAGGGAATTGGAACATCTTTGTGATAAGGAAAGGCTGAGGGACCTCAGGTTGTTTAACCCAGAGAAGACTGAGACAGGAATCTTATCAATGCTTATCAATATCTAAAGGGTAGATGTCTTATTATAAGAGGATAAAGCCAGACTATTCTCAGTGATGCCCAGTGATAGGACAAGGGGCAATAGACACAAACCGCAACAAAGTAAGTTCCACCTAATCATAAGGAAAAACTTCCTTACTTGTGAGGATGACAGAGCACTGGAACAGGCTGTCCAGAGAGGCTGCAGAGTTTCCTTCTCTGGAGACTTTCAAAACATGCCTGCAGACGTTCCTGTGCAGCCTGCCCTAGGTGAACCTGATTTGGTAGTGGAGTTGGACTAGATGATCTCCAGAGGTTCCCTCTAACCCCTACCATTCTAACGATTCTGTGTATTTGGCTGTAATCTATGTGAAATGTATAATACAATAGTTCATTCTAGAGAGTGAGGGGAAATAGCAGCCATGTTCCTATTATCTGGTAATTATACAAATTAAAAACATTTACATATCTATCTTTCAGCTTAAGACATATCAATATTAAATCTTGGGACAGTAGTGAAAACAGTCAAAACAGAGTAATATTACTGTTCTTTATGGAAACCTCTTATTCTCACCACTGCTACCTTTTCGTAGACAAAAGCGCAGTAGGATTGAATCAAGATTAAGGCTCTCTTCTTGCAAAAATATAAGTATTTATTTAACTTTATATACTCTGAGCAATCTCCTTAAACTCCTTTTGCAGAAATTGAATGGGATCTCAAGGATATTGAGGACAAACGAGAAGCTGTCATATGTAAACAATTGGCATAGAGAACTAATGTATCTGTTAGCAATTTATGACCAGTCAGGCAGAAGATACTAAGTAATTCTTATAAATATAGCAAGAACTGGTGAAATTCAAGAACGGAAGAAAAATAATATGAGTGAAAAACATCAAAATTACTCACAAAGCTGAGAAGGAATAAATGTTTGTAAATATTTCTTTTCTTCATTCAGAAAAAGAGCATGTTGACATATCAATAAAATTTTTTAGTATATATTTGATTTGAGCATCTTAATGTTTGAGTTACTTAGAAACTTGAAAGAATCTTAAGAAGATTAAAAAGTTAAAATGTCATAATATTTAAAAAGAAAAATGCTATAACAATAACTCTGGCTGAATTATGGACAGGGTGATTTCAAATACCTCCAATTTCATTTCTCTAAAAATCATGGTGCAGTGTGAAACATTTAGAATTTGTATGTAGGGTAGAGTCATAGAGCAAAAGGTATACCAGATTATTGAAAAGGTTAGGTAGATGTTTTACAAACTGAGAATAAGGCTTTCTTATATGCAGTGGTGTGAATTATTTAGTGTTCTATAAAACACTATACAACAGAAGTCAAAAGATGTATTTCTCAAAAATAAAGATGTTCTCCTGCTTTTTCAGCTTGTGTGCTCCACAAGCTTAATAATTCAGGATTTTATTTGTTTATCATTGATATTGACTCAGAGCA
This sequence comes from Baryphthengus martii, assembly GCA_013396935.1. Taxonomy (NCBI): domain Eukaryota; kingdom Metazoa; phylum Chordata; class Aves; order Coraciiformes; family Momotidae; genus Baryphthengus; species Baryphthengus martii. Next base: position 17,463 of record VWZK01022073.1, read on the forward strand.
AATGTGTGGGAGCATTGATATGGAATACAAAGAGTAAAGAATAAGACCTTTTGAATAATTAATGAGAATTGCTGTAGTATTTCAGAAAACAGCCTGTCAGCCGCGTATTTTGTTTCATTGGTCACTGGATCAAAACCAAAAAGACCAACCAGCAAAAGCTGACTGCAATATAATCAAAACCAGTCACAAGCAGACACCTAAGTATGAAAAAGAAACATGTTATATGTTCCCCTGCTACTCTTCCAATTATCCAACATGATACTTTTGAAAAATTGTCATGTGAAAAGCCTAGCACTCAGTCAATACTGGCAATGTGCTGAGGAAGAGGCTTCTCCATGATGTTCGAACTGGCTCCACAGCCTGATCAGGGAAAAAATAAAAAAAACACTTGCAAAATCAATGTAACCTGTATTAAACGGATTCAAATTTGGCTAACCAGTAGACCACAAAATGTAACCCGTAAATGAAGTCTCATCTTCCTGTTGGGGTTGCTTCTAGTTCAGACACGCAGGAAACTGTCCTCACGCCATTGATCTTCAATACTTTTGTAAATGAACTGGAATAAAATACGGAAGCATGGCTTGTAAAATGTGCAGATGATACAAAAACTAGTGGAAGAGAAAACAATGGTCATAGATCAGTTATAAAACAGGCTGACCTTAATCTTGTAGTGAAGTTGGCTCATTTGATCAACATGAGGTTGAGCAGTGCCAAATGCAAGGTCAGACAACGTATGAAGAAAAAATGCAGACTGTGATTACTAGGAAAAGAGATAGCATCATGTAGTACATTAACATTGGAATGACTCACTGCAAATAATCAAGTAAACATGAGGGTTTTTTGTACCAAGGAAAGATTATTCTTTGATGTTGTCCTCCTGGTTTGAGTTAGAACAGAACTAATTCTGTGCAGTGATGTTACTTTTCAGCTCAGTCTCTTCTAACTAACTGCACTTTCTGAAGCTAACAGCAGATTTTTGCAGTCTGTCTGCTTCTAACAGTGATAGCTCTTGATGCTTAGAGCTACTACCAAGGATTGGTGTGCAGAAAGGCTCTTGCTTATACTTGCTCCTCTGCAGATCAAGGTCACAGCTGAATCTTGTGTACTATGTTGGGAGTGCAGAAAGCAAAAGGCTGCACCTGCAGGGAGGAGTGGACAGGACAGGTGACCCTAAACTGACCAACAGGGGATTCCATCCCATATAGGTCATATTCAGTATAAAGCTGAGGGATCACAAAGGTTGAGTTCCCTTCTTCAATGGCCTGCATCCAAGAAGGACTCTATCCATTCTGTCTTTTATTTCAAACTGTGCCTTCTTGAATCCAGTTCCAGAATACAACTCCTGAATCTGTTTCCCATCTGCAACTGAGTCCAGTCTGGGACTTCCCCAGTCTGTGCTCGTTGATGTGCTTATCCGTGGTGATGGTGAGGTAATGACTATAGGGGGGTGAGGGTTGGAGGATGTTCAATACTGGGTTTATATATGCTTTTCTATATTCGATTTCATTGTTATTATTATTTTAATTACATGTGTTTTCATTTTCTCTTCTGATCGGTAAGTGTCTCCCCCTTACTCCCTTGCTACTCCCCTTTGAGTAGGGAGAGGAAGCAACTGTTACAGGTCTAACAGACTGCCCTGACCCTAAACCTTGACAGATGTATAGCCAATTCCCACAGAAAATATGGATGTGGTATGAAGTCTCCACTGTGCATAAGGAAGAATAGTGGCAACTCTGCTTTGAAAGAGCATGTTACTACATTAGAAAGGATTTTAGAAAGAGCCACAGAGACTAGAAAACTCATTTATTGAAAGACAGCTAAGACAGCCAGTGTACTACATTAGTCTAAAAAAAGGTTGAGAAAAGTCTTCATTATCATCAGTAAATGTCCACATACAAAAGAATTTTCTTACAGTGGATGACACTTCAGTTTATCAGGAGAAGCCATAAAATCCTTATTATTTGACAACAAAGCTAAGGAAATTCATAATGGGCAACCTTTTAAATTCAATTATGATTTTTAATTTTATTTTTTATTTTATTAGTAATTCACCATCTGAACAACTTTTTCAGAAGTGTAGTAATTTTTTTATCACTTCAAATTCTGATATCAAATTATCACCTTTCTCAAATGTTTTGTGATTAAGCACAAGTTACAGGGATGTTGAACATCTTACTGAACAGAAAATTTTGCTAGATCAGATTATTGTAATTGTCTCTGCAGACCTTTAAAGATTTGCATCTAGAGGCAGTTTTATGAAGGTTTTTCTTCCACTTTGGGGCCAGTGTGGTGCTACACTGCTACACCAGTCTTGAGATACTGCATCTTCTCAATGCTGAGCCAAAGGCAGGGTGCAGAAATTAGGATAGTTGGTTGACAGAGGTAAATGGAAGGCATGCTCGGGAAGGCTGATGCTTAACCATTCCATTTCACTTTATTGCATCTGAATCCATAATCCAGTGAGCTATGAGTATATTGGTGCTTTTGATCTGTAAGTATTTTTAAAAAACTACTCAGGCTGCTTCTCATGAAGTTCATGTTTTATCATACACTGAAGGAGGCATGTTCTTTGAATGGCATTGAACAGTTACTTGGAAGGGACCTATAACTACCATCTAGCCCAACTTCCTGACCACTGCAAAGCTGACCAACAGTTAAAGCATGCTATTAAGGGCATTGCCAAAATGCCTCTTAGACACTGACAGGCCTGGGGCATTGACCACTTCTCCAGGAAGTCTGTTGCAGGGTTTGACTATCCTCCGAGTAAATAAATGCTTCCTAATGTCCAATGCAAAACTTCTCAGGTGCAGCTTTGAAACACTGCATCCCAAGTATTGTATACTGGACACCACAAAGAAGAGATCAGTACCTCCCTCTCTACTTCGCCTCCTCAGGAAGCTGTCAATGAGGTCACCTCTTAGCTTCCCCCTCTACAAAACAGGCAAGTCCAAAGTCCTTAGCCACTCCTAGTACATGCCTTCTAGATCTTCCATCAGATTTGTTGCCCTCCTCTGGATGCATTGAAGGACTCTCACATTCTTCTTAAATTGTAGGGCCCAGAACTCTACTTAAGGTGAGGCTACAACATAGCTAAACACATCAGGATAATCATCTCTTTTGACCATCTGGATATACTGTGTTTGATGCACCCCAGGATGCAATTAGCCCTCTTAGCTGCTAGGACATGCTGTTGACTCACACTGAGCCTGCTGTCAGCCAGCACCCTCAGATCCCTTTCAGCAGAGCTGCTCTCCAGCCACTCCTCTCCCAGTTCATACTTGTGTCTGGTGTTACTCCATCCCTGGTACAGAATTTGGTATTTGTTCTTGTTAAATTTCGTGTCATTGATAATTGCCCAATGCTCCAATCTGTCTAGATCCCTCGGAAGACCTCTTGTCCCTCAAGGCAATGAACAGCACCTCCTAGTTTGGTATTGGCAGCAAACTTGGTAACAGTGCATTCAACTTCTGCATCCAAATCACTGATAAATGTATTGAACAGAACTGGCCCTAACATTGGATCCTGAGGAACACAGCTAATGACTGGCCACCAGCCAGATATATGCCCATCCATTATAATCTCTTTAGTCCTTCCACACAGCAAACAATATACCTGCTTGTTTCACAGTTGGACAGCTTGAGTGGGCTTTGAGTGTCTCCGGAGAAGGAGACTCCACAACCTCTCTGGGCAGCCTGTTCCAGGGCTCTGTCACCCTCACTGTGAAAAACTGTTTCCTTGTGTTTAAACAGAACCTCCTATGCTCCAGTTTGCACCCATCGCCCCTTGTCCTATCATTGGATCTCACTGAGAAGAACCTGACTCCATCCTCCTGACACTCACCCTTTACATCTTTATAAACATTAACGAGGTCACCCCTTAGTCTTCTCCAAGCTAAAGAGACCCAGTTCCCTCATCTTCTACTCATAAGGGAGATGCTCCACTCCCTTAATAAGCTTAGTGGCTCTCCACTGGACTCTCTCCAGTAGTCCCATGTCCTTCTCGAACAGGGGTGCCCAGAACTGAATACAGTACTCCAGGTAGGGCCTCACCAGCGCAAAGTAGAGGAGGGGGATAGCCTCCCTTGACATGCTGACTATGCCCCTTCTAATGCATCCCAGGATGCCGTTGGCCTTCTTGACCGCGAGGGTGCATTGTTGGCTCATGGTCATCCTCTTGTCCACCAGGACTCCTAGGTCTTTTTCCCCAGAGCTGTTCTCTAACAGATCAGCTCTCGACCTGTACTGGTAAATGGGGTTGTTCTTCCCCAGATGTGGGACTTTACACTTGCTCTCACAGCCATGATCCTCCGACACAGAGGACTAGACAGCTCAAGGTCTTTCAATATTATTAAAGATCGAGGAAAAAAAAAAATAATACTTCCACTGCTTCCTCATCCTCATCATCTTCAACATGTAGCAGTCCAATGCTTTTCTTGGATCTCCTCTTGTTATTAATATACCTTAAAAAGACTTCCGTGTTGTCTGACACAACACTGGCCAATTTCAACTCTAGCTGAAATTAGGCCTTTCATGTCTTTCCTCTGTGTAAGCGAACCATTGCTCTGTAATCTTCCTGAGCTGCCTGAATTCTCCTCAGGAGATCATGCAACTTCTTTTTCTCCTGAGTTCCAAGAGGAGTTCCATGTTCAGCAAAACTCTTTTTTCTGCCGTACTTGCTTGACTTACTACACAATGACGGTTCTAATATCTTCCTGAGATTCAGCACACTTTTATTCAGTGGAATCTGCTGTCAACTACATTAAAAATAGTTGAGGTTGACAGTAAGATCTTGCAAAAATTCCAGTGCTTCTCTTCTGAAATAAGGGGTTTTTCTTCTGTTTATAGGATATGCATTTGGGATTTGGCACTTAAACTGTATTGTATAAAACCTATTCTACAAGGTTTTTATGTATGTGTCTTCACAGATTGCTCAATCATGTCCACTAGGGCCTGAATCCAGAACTGAAAAATATAAATGCCTTAAGTACAACCTAAGGAAATGTCCAAGTCCTTGTGAGCTACCTACAAAATACTACCCAAGCACTCTAGGTGCTGAAGACAGTATAGACACCTTTGGGTTTGGTTGGCTTTTATCTCTTTAATTGTTATTTGCACACACTTTTCATTACTATATACACAGGATGCATAATCTATCCCTAGAGCCAGGACTAGAAACCTGGCATGCTTGTATCTCATCTCCCTATGTTCTCAGTGTTCATGATTCCCTGAAAAATGGATTGCCTTCTAAATACTGTTTTTTTAACTTTAGTAGGAAAGATGAAGGGTGTCTGCCATTCACGTAAGTCACAGAATAATGTTAAGCATCTTCCTAGGAGACAACACATGTCGTTTGAATAGCTTCAGGCTGAAGGAGGTCTAGAAGCCACATTTTTCATTTCCTAACACTTCAATCACCAGCAGTGCTACTGTCATGTTTTTGAAGGCAAGAGTGGGACACTTCTGCTTCCATCCATTTCTATTCTCATCCTGTTTCCAGGAAGGATGGTGTGAGCATCTTTGGCCTGTGAGTATAAGTTTTGTGCAGTCTCTCTGGAACAGGGGAATAAGAGAAACCTCAGGTATATCCCATATATCACTGTTTTCTGTGACCTGATTTAGACACCTCTGCTGCTCCATGTATAAGTTGTTAGTAGGGATCTGTGCACTCTAGGTATCTGTCTTTCATGTGATATATAGATGACGGACTTGACTGTGAATATCAATCCTTGAGCTGAGCAACTCCATCTGAGAAAAGGGGAAAAATGGGAGGATATGACATTACTGACAGTCTTCCTCTGTGAATCTGGAACTTCATGTTTCAAGGCAATGTGTACAGCCCGGGGAAGAAGGAAATCCTTCTATTCTTTTTGGTAGGGCTGGAAGAAACTCAAAAGGACTTGCAGTTTACAGTTTTTTTACCATATACTGAACATAGAAATGAATATCCCAATCGAAATATAATCATTCAGACTGTATAGAAGCCATCTTAAAACTAATAACTTAATTGTTAAATATGTAATGGTGAAGAAAGACTATCTGTGTAAATAAAAGAGGACTATACAAATAACCAGAACTTGCAGTCTGAAAATTAAAAAAATAAAATTATGGAGAGCACAGTCTATAAAACATAGCCAGTAAATTTGCTTTACCACTATTATTGCTAGGATAATGTAACAAACAGATGGAGGATTTAATATAATCTGGTTAGCTAATTTTAATAGACTTGGCTACAAGTGTTAACTTATTTTTATATTTGATTTTTACTGTAATTACTGTAGCCCAACTTGCATGATAAAAACTGGAATCTGCACGCAAATACAGCTGGTGAGATGTCAGCAGAATATCACACAGGCCCAATTAGAAGATTTTATCTTTCTATCCCACAAAAAAAATTTGGGCTTGATTTATGTTTGTGCAGTTCGTAGAAATTATTGTAAGCCATCAGCTACACTGCTAAGAGATTAGGATCACAATTATGGTTTTGAAGAGATACAAATTATCTGAATCGATCGGTGTGATTAGACGCAATTTTTAAGTCTTCCTAGGTAAAAAAGTAAGCTTCTTTTTGAATAAGTACTAAATCTGCATAATTTTCATGTTAAATTATCACAGTACACTATCTCAGAAACATAATGTAGGAAAGAAAGACCACTGTTACATGACTTATGATAGCAAGTATTCTCCAGTTTCAACTGAACTCTGTATAACACATACTATATTATGTGGAAAGATTTCACTTTATCAATATTAGTAGTCAACTAGTATTTAACTGAGAACTTATTTAGTAATATCTATCAAAATTGGCTATTAACTTTAGTTGCCCTATGATCAGAATTTTTTCCAAGGAAATAGAACTAATCTATAAAAATAAAATATTCTGCAGTAATACAGAATATTACAGTCTTCGCAAAAGCAAGCCACTAGAAAAAGCTCTTTGACTACGTACAATGATTAGAATCATTGCAACTGAATGGAAGAATCTTTCAGTGAATTTGAACTCAAGAAACAGAGCTATTTAAACTAGAAGATGGGGTTGGATATTGGGATTTTCATAAACTGTAGTAATTCAGAATTTTTTGGTGTTTATACTGGAGACTGAAAGAAATACAACACTGAAAATGTTGGTGTATATATATGGATACTTGCCAGACTTCATACAAGTTCCTCTAATGGATTTAACCTAAAAAGCAAAATGAATGAAATTATTACATCATGGAGGGAACAGTGAAGAGAGTAAGAAGGTTTGATTTAAAAAATGTATTTTTCTATCCAGTTTTTATTCAAGAGACAAATTGGAGGTAAAGTCTCCACTGATTATAGTTGTACTCAGCATAGATTTGCAAACATACTTGGTTTATTCGCTTGTTCTTTTCTAGCACGTTCTCTTAAGAATTATCACTAACATTATCTCGCAGCCATTGGAATAATAACTTCCATTAGCCAGTAAAAGACAGAAAAATGTTTAATTTTCAAAATTCTTGTAACCATGCAGCATTTTGACGAAATGTTGCCATTTTCCCATAAGTATGAAATGAAAAATAATCTGGTAGTGACTATATATACTAATATATTTATTCTATTTTCTGGGGATATGACTGCGATATGCTTTATTTGACCCAATACTGAAGGAACAGTAAACTATTCCCTTTTATTATGAAAATCTAACATGCAGGACAGCAAAGCTGGTGTTACATCTGATCAAACATTCAACTCAATCTCTTAATATTGAAAGAAAATAGACAAGATGGACCTAAGTCTTTTGCATGTTAAAAGTGACACTATTATAAAAATGAATGGGCAAGAACAGGTAGAGAGGGGAGCAGTGTTTATTGTGACAGATGAGAAAATGAACTGCACAACAGCTTGTTGAGTATCCCTAGGAAGAGCAATACTGTACTTGTCAAGGCCACGGACCTGGTTCAGTGATCAAGAAAGGATGGAAAAATATGGCAAATAGCTCTGTGGAACAGGAAAGAAGGCTATGTTTTTTAGACGTTTTCCAGAAGAAGGTAACAAAATTGAAAATTGAGACATAACTTGGTTATGAGAACCTTTGTAATTGCAAAGTATCCTAAAGATTGTGGCTCTGAGAAGCAGGCTGAAAGGTGATAAGGTTGGAGATGATCAGAAACAAAGTAAAGCAAAATCAGAGATGAGAGATGATTGTGACATGTGCAGTCTTAACCTAATAACTGATTGTGAAAAATTACCAGTAAAAACACTGGACTAGAAATGGGTATCTGAGACACTGGCATAGTTGTTTTAGGTGAATTTATGCTTGTGGGGACCCTATCTGCAGAAGTGAGAAAAGAAGGAGCCAACCATTGTACACTATCCACAATACATCGTAGAAGGGATGAAAAGCATTCCTTACAGAAACTGCTGAAGAAAAGATTCAAATAAACATGGAAGCTAAAATCAGATACAAACAATCTGTTAGAGGAGATAAGAGTAGAATTATTATTTTAATTTTCTTTTGATTAGGAAGAAGTCTTTATAAAAATACACCGAGGAAAAAGATATTTTAAATAGGTTTCATACATATTGTTGCAGAGCAGTGATATTATGCTTAACTTCAGTATGCTGTCTAAGGGTCTTATATTTCACTGTATAATCTACAGTAGTTTTTTTATGCATCAAGCAATCTTCGTAGCCAGGTCCAGATTACAATTTGTGTTCCTGTGTTGTTGTATGCTTCTACATGTTACCAGATTAAGAATTAATCTAGCCTGAAATTAAATTGTATACACTCCCAAAGATAGGAATAAAATGAAAGAATGATCAGAAAAGTTCCCTTTATTGGAAAAAATCATTATGTCAATGAGCTCTGTGATCTGCCAGGGGTGAAGGTGAGCTAGATGTAAGGCATCTGGCAAACTGACCATCTTTTAGTTTAACTTTGAAAGTGATAGTGCATGATAATCCCAGTACACTTATTTAAATAAATCTTGTGTAAATGGATAAAGAGCACAATGTGGGTCTGACACCTTGAAAATTCTATTGACTTCTCAGACTGGATAACTAGTGAGTAATTAGTGTGAACATGAGGTCACTGGAAGTCCTTAAGTAGAAGAAACTGGTCCAAAATCACTGTCTATTGACTGTTCATTGACTGAGAAGATACAGTACTGCAACATTTACAAAAGCTTTGAGCCATATTTTGCCCTTAGCTATACTTGTATAACTCTGGAATATACAGTTTCATAATTCTTGAATTATTCTAGTGATGAGTGTTTTAATTTACTCTCCTCTCCATTTTCTTTTCTTCCCCATTTTCAGGCTCCACCAACAAAAGGTGGACAGCCACCTGAAGGTTCACATTTGTCCCACAGTTGTCGAAAGCTAACAACTACTTTGTGCTAGACCCAAATGACAGGAATTCTTCTACTGATTTCAAAAATCTATCCTGTCTCTTCAAAACAGAGCTGAAATGCCACCAAACACTAGTTTGACTCTCTTCGCTTTTTAAATATGAAATACAAATTAAATAAAATCCTAAAAAAAAAAAGAAGAAATGTCTAAGTCATACAAAGCATGCAGTAACTCTGTGTACAGAGTATTCTATTTTGTACATACCTCTAAAAAGAAAAGAAGGTAAGAAGGACAGTAATTCTTTTAAATAATTTGACTTATTCAAATGCTGTATAAATACGATGAAGAGTATAGAAGTAGTGTAACCCGTGAATAACAATAGTTTGGTGGGTCATTTTGTTACAGGGGACTTTGTGCTGCACAGTATCTATTGCAAGTGCCATTTCCTTCCTGTGTTATTACGACCAGAAAGAAGCTAATGTAGCACTGCTTGCTCTGAAATGCCTGAATAATTATTTCAAGGCAAGGTATTGGAAGGCTAGGTCTAATAGATACTACAATTTAACTCAGTCAGTGAGCAGCTAGATGCATTATTGATTATGCATGTGCTTCAGGGTCTTGCAGTTTGCACATCATCACACGCACTAAGTAATAAACCTAGAAAAGCCTTAACATCTTTTTAAACCATCTAAGCAGAAATCATTTATTCTACCAATTAAAAATAAATATGATCATGGGGGGTTACCACAATGAAGGATATTTATTTAGTTCAGTACTTTAAGGCTTCTATTACACATTACATTCTCAAGATGACCTCTAGTTTCTACTCATTAGATAATATCAGACAATTTTTTAGTAGGAATTGATGTTTCTTTTTCACATCAGTGCACAGTGGGTAATTCGAAAAAAAAAAAAAAAAAATCATTGGTTAAAGGAATAGAGTATGCTACTAGGAGCCTTTGATCTGGGAAAGCTGCCAGTCTAGCTAGTGTTAATTTAGCTAGTATATAAAAAAAGAGCCTATACCTCCATATAAGCACTGTGTATCTCACTTTTATTAGGATTTTCCTTTTTGATCTGTAGAAATTTTGACCGGTGAAATGCCTTCTCTTCACATTTAGCTTATTAGGGAATAAGCTCCTCACCCTGGAATCCTTCAGCATGCTGAGGTATTCCAAGAATTTCAACTTTCTAAGAAGACACTGTTGAGAAGCATCTTCTCAGGGAATTACTGATTTCTTTTTTCCGTAAATGCACTTCTCGAAAACTACCCTGAAGCTATTCTCCAGGTTGCTGTTTTTTCCTCCTCCCCATTACAAACCATTATGCTTTGATGCAGCACATTTAGCCCTGAATTGATAGCCGTTGCCTGAGCCTGGAAACTGTAAAGTATCCCTTGAGAACATTAAGAACAAGATCTAAAGATCTCAGGATCTGCAGATTTCCAATAAGGTGGAGGGACATAAATTCAAGGCGTTTATTTGAACTGGAAGCAGACAGTAGAACTAGAAACTACAACAACAAGGTAGCAAATCTGTCTCGTTGCCCTGGCTTTTTAGCTGATGTTGAAACCTTCAGGCAGCTGATGATCACTTAGTGCTTCATCACAGAGGCATCCAGGGCTAGACGATCAAAATGTCTGCTATGTGAAAGCAGCTTGATAAGTCAATTTAAGGTCCAGGATGGAGATATACTGAGGAAAAGTCAGAGCAGAGCTCAACTCGGTTTTTGGTTGTTACAAGAGCTACAGATGAAATCTAAGGTTCACCACATTTGCAAAAAGGAACTTAATTTACACCCTCAAAATCAAAATACCTGAAATGGGCCGGTGCATTTACACTTGCTTCTTTGCTTGATGTAGTATATTTTCAGCTGTTTCCCAGATGTGTTATTTATCCCCTTCTTCCAAATACTACACAGGCTGTCTCCAAAAAAATCAAAGTCTCTTTTTTCCTGCTTATCTAAAATAGCCAGAAAATGAGTAGTGGGATTCCAGGCAAATGTGCTGGCTTCTCACTTGAAAAAGATGTGTAAGAAGAGAGATGACAGACATAGCTTCCACCTTGCCATAACAGGAAACAGAGTGGTGGACAGGTAGCGAGGAACTGAATAGGTATTTGTGTCAGAAATTAAACCAATTAAAAATTAATTAAAAGTTAATTATTCTATTCAGAAACTATTTCCACAAAGTGAAGGCATTCTCTGTGCTGCTTTATGATAGGTTGAGTTCTTGCTTTCTTTTGTCAGGGCTACAAGGATCTCCGAAAGAGCATTAATGTGGCAAGTTCACAGGAACAAGAAAGAGAATGCATATGAAGGGACATAGGGTAGTGAAAAACCTAATGCACAACAGGAACAATAGTCTCCTATAGTGGTGTATTTGTATCTCAGACACTTTGATTGAGCTCACACAGCAGACAGTACAACTCAGGACATTTAAATCCTTTGATCATAACTTTGCTATGGCCTTGGAACGAGGCTTTTCAAGACTGGGTGGGAATTTGACAGAATCAGTAGGTTGTTGGGGCATATAACAAAAAGCACTGTAGATAATCTACATTATCTGATGCCTGAAGTCAGTCCAACTTTTTGAAGACTAGTAACAGTAGTCTGTTACCAGAGACTATGCAATCTTTAAAAAGCTTGTTACAAACTTTAATTAAATCTGACTATATGTATTTGTGATATTTAAATATTGTGGTCCCATGTGAAAGGATTAGTTTAGACACAAAGAGGTGAAGGGCTTGACTTTCAAAGGTACAAAGAAGCCTAAGACACAGATTGTCTCTTACTGGGAGTTTGACAAGTGCCTAATTACTTTCAGTACCACAGAGGCCCTAAGGAAGCTTTTGAAAATCCCGTTTGGCCCCATAAGTACTTAGATATTTTTGAAAATCTGGCTTCCTGTGACCTGCCTAGTGATGTTGCAAGTCAGAGGTACTCAGATTAGGGTAAATCTGTCTCAACGCAGCTGCACTGATAACAGTTCCTTAGCATACCTAGAGACAAGCTGTACCTTTTCAAGGCTGATACTGGCCTGAAGCATGCCACAGTGAGTAGCTCAATTAGGCTCAGTGATGCTACCCATAGACTGTACCTACATGATAACTTAGACTATATTTTTATTTCAAGAAATGCTTGAAGCATTTGTTATTTAAAAAGTCTCAAAATCTACCTTTCTAGCATGTTCACGGACATTGCTACTCATACAATAGTCCGGACTTGGGCTATGTTTCTTTGTGTGAATGTAGTGAGACCTCATTTGTTACAGATCACGAAGCCAGCAGGTCTTCTCTCTGTTTCTCCATATCCACCCTGCCCTGCCCTTGCAAAAGAGTGCCGCTGTCATGTACTTAAACCCATTGAATCTTCTTCCTGAGATCTTGTTATGTTAAAATACGTTTTGCCTAATCCTAAATATTCAATCTCTTCTGCTCTCAAAAACCCATCAGTGACACTCATCAGTTTTTTTGAGGAAAAACAGGTATGAAGGTAGGCTGTAAATACTGGAATATCATGGGCCATCTGGAGTAACTTAATGCAGAATTGTGGTGCTTAATTCACTGCTTGCAGAGCTTGTCTACAAACAAGCAGATCTATCCCAGACCGTTGCATCTGTGCAGGCAGAGTAGCAATACATCTGCTCCACAGGGTGCAAATGTCCTCAACATCATGAAGACTTCTGTAGAGACAGAAATTGAATTCCCAAGTCTTTTTTTCAGTTTCTGTGATTTTCACCCTTTCTGCATCAGCAAAAAACTACAAAACCTCAGAGAATTGTTCAACTGTAAATTAAAGAAGAGAGCAAACAGATCTTGATTAACATTTTAACAGAGCTTTTGGGCAACTTTTTATACACTCTGTGCTATCCAGCTAGAATCTGTTTGGTATGCCCGCAAAACAACTAGATAACCAGCTTATAACAATTTGTTGATAACAGACTGGCTGATTCATAAGCTGCTTGTCATTATTTCATAAGTGATATATGAGTCAGATTTAAATAAATTCAATATATGAAATATTGGGGAGCCAATAAATCTGACTATTGCTTATGAATCTAGCCCAACATCTGCTGCATTGTCATTTTGCTTTTTCACGTTTTGCTAGCACCATCTTCTTAGAATTTACTGTATATGCAAAAGCAGAATTGCAAGCAAGATAGTAATCAGAGCATAAAATAGAGACACATGCACTCTCCTATGTATTAATAAGTTAGTGGGGATAGGAGGAAAAGATAGTGACAGAATGACAGAAATGATGTAATGCTCAAAGTATAGTTTTTTGAAGTAGGCTCAGGGTGAATTAAATACATAGCACATGGCAAAAAAACGTGTGGCAAATGTTCTGGTAGAATTTGTCTTGATTAAGACTCTATATGAAAAGATAAATCTTCCTAAGTAGGAACAGGAATTCAATGAATTGAAGCCAAATATTCAGCATGCCATTTGAGTTCAGGAAGTAAGCTAAACAGGAGTGTGCATAATATATTAGAAATCACTGTATTGCATTAGCAAAATTCATGATGTCTCTGTACTTTTTGAAAATATATAGTTGCTGTTAAACTCTGTTTAAATTCTCAAAAATCAAAATCATGTTTCTTCAGAGTGTGTTCTTGGTATCACTAAAATGTGTTAAGATCTTTTTGTCACTTTTCAAGGCCTGGGTTATGTTTCTGACACCATGTGTATCATCTCTATTGAGAATATATTAGTCCTGTGAGGACAGAGCAGAGAAAGACATTTCCAAAGTGGCTTTAATATGAACTGACTTGCTCTTGCTGACCAAAAAGAAGGGTGAAATACTGCTTTTGACTCTAGTTTATAGATAGGTTAATCCTCTGTGAGTAGAGAATATAACCAGAAATTATTTCATATAAAGTAGGTAAGTATAAGTCCTTAATTAAAAAAAACAAACAAACAAAACACAACAAAAAATAAAAGCAACAAACAAATACCCTACAATGATTCATTTACATGCCTTGAACAGCAGGACCATAGCTGGCATAGCTTCATATTCGCTACAAATCCATTACCTAAGAATCATAGAGGAACAGATTTTAATCTACATGTTTAATATTCATAATATATGCTAATTGATATAGCAACTTTTCCTGTTACCTGGAGGAGTTATATCTAATAACTGCATCAACATTTTGTAGCTGATAATTATGTATGTAATGGGAGATCTGAAACTAGTCACACTTTTTTTCAGCCAATTGTGTAGGCAAGTAGAGCCAGATTTATAGCATCACTACTGGTAGGTCTTGACAGTTCTTCCAGAAGTTTCATTTTTGTGCTGATGTAACTCATGGACTCTGGGGCCTTTTCCATCCTTTATAAAGGAGTATTTTTTTCTCTCGTCTGCTTTCCAGAGTCATTTATCAGATGATCTTAATAGCAAAAGTTCTGCATCATTGTTTGTTAATAGTACTGGAGGTACTTGATTGTTGAGATGCATAAATACGAAATTAATATTCTGCTTTACATTCCCAACAAAGTCAGTAGAACTGCATATGTTAATTCTGTACATGTATATATTTGGTGTCTTTAAAATATAAACTTAGAATTGAGGGAGACAAGCAAATGTAAAAATACAGTGATTTGTTCTCTTCCATAGGGTTTTGGGGTCTTTTGTGGTCACATTTGTGCAAGCTTGTAAATTTTATACTCTACTACTGAAGCAAAGCATTTGTCAGAATATACTAGCAAATGAAGATTTGAATTTTAGCTAATTCAGAATGTGCAGAGTGCAACTTTTTGCTAGTGTAAATCAGCACACTTTAATTTAGTAGAGTCATCAAATTTGAATTGTCTAGTTAAAATGTCTTAAACATTCAATTATTTTAGAATTCTAGTTCTCCATATTTAGGAGACAGCTAAAAGTCTAGCATACTGCTTACAGGCCTACATTTAACATGGATGGAGAGAAGATGTGAGCAAACCATTGTTGTGACATACTCTTGAAGATCCTCTGTATATTCTTGCCTAGCATCTCATGGATCGATCCAGACTCTCCCCAGGAACCTCTTTGGCCTGTGTTTTTTGTTTTATGTCTTCAGGAATACTACGATCCCAAGAGACTATCTCCTGATCAACTGTAACAATATGTTCTTCAGAGTTAATCTGCATGGTGGGAAAGGTGCCTTTCAGCAGGTAGAACATCCTGCAGTTGGAGAGGAGATTGCCTCTCATCAGCTTCTCCTTGGCCCCTTCCCATGTCTTCCCCTTGGCCTTGGCGTTGAGGACGTTGCCTTCACAGACCCACTTCACCTCTACCCTGTTCCAGACAGCAGCCAGAACAAGCATGGCCAGCAGCTCCTGCAGGTCCACAGCACCGCCAAGAGTGAAGCCGTAGGGGATCTCGGCCCCACCGCCTGCTGACTCACTCAACACGAAGACGGCGAAGCGACTGGCCAGGACACCGAAGCAGAGATGTTAGAGAACACTGAGCCCCAGCAGGCAGAACATGGACATGATGAGAGGCTAGAGGTGGATACCCATGGGAGCCATGGTTGTGGGGCACGGGGACACAGCAGAGTGGGAGGGGAGTGGAGGTACCGGATGTAGCCTCATGGCATTGCTGGAAGACTTGGCTCTGCTCCCTCTGCTGCAGTGGAGCCCGCGCCGGGGCCTGCTCCACGCTCCCCAACAGGCCAGCTGTTTGAGAAGATACCTGTCCTCCAAGCAACTACTAAGCATACTGGAGCCCTACTTCCTGAGATAAGCCAGCATTCGTCTGCTAATAGGAAGCAGAGAATAAAATCTTGGTTTGCTTTGCTTCACGCACATGGCCTTGCTTCTCTGCTTTTTTTTCCATTAAACTGCCTTTATCATAACCCACAGGCTCTTTTTGTTTTATTCTCTCTCCCCTTGTCATGGGGAGGGAAGTAGTGGGGGAATGATAGAGCAACTTGGCGGGTACCTGGTGCTCAGCAAAGGTCAATCCACCACAGATACAGAGCAGTCAAGAGTAGCTGGGCTGGTGAAAAATTGTCGTGTAAGGTGGCTTTTATTCTGCATCTTAACACATATACAAACAAGAATTTAGATATATTGTAAAGGTTTTCTTCTTATTGTACCTGAAAACTCCAGAGAAGGTGGAAAACGTGAAGAAGACCCAAAAGAGAATGCGCATACTAACTATTCATTCTGGGAACTCCAGTTGTAGGAGGTTCCTTTTTTTTTCATGAAATAGCTTTCTCTAGCATCAAAGTAATGATTCTTCCAAGTTGAAATATGGTTTTATGATAAAAGAGAAAGGTTATAAAATTTAGATAGAATTCTTCTGGGTAACTCAGGACTAAATATTTCAGCAAATTCTGCTAAAGCAGTGGGACCGGCTACTCTTCCTTAAATAACAATAAACCCACCACTGCAGACAAAATCTTTGGTCAGGTTGTTTGGAAGGTGATGCCAGTCCATCAGTGTGGGTTTGGGTTCCCTGGATGTGCCATCACTGTCGCGATTTAACCTCTGCCGGCAGCTAAACACCACGCAGATGTTCACTCACCGCTTCCCCCTGCCTCCACACCCTCTCCTGTGGGATAAGGAGAATTGGGAGGAAGAAAAAGGTGTGAACCTGTGGGTTAAGGACCAACACAAAGAGAACAGAGCAACAGTAGTAATCACGGTACTAATAAAATAATATACAAAATGAATGATAGGAACTGAGAGATCCTACCAGTGAACGCTGCTGTCCTTGTTGCCAGTTAAAGGATAAACCAACTGAAAACTATCACTCTTAGCCCAGTCCAGCCCTCCCTTTATATAGTGGACATGATGTCGGTACAGTATCAAATATCCCATTGGCTGGTTAGGTTGTTTATCCTGGCTGTGGCACGTTCCAGCTGTGGCCCCTCCCAACTGCTTGGGCCAGCAGCTGTTTGTGGTAGTTAATACAAGTCAAGCCCAGGACAGCCACTCATGATCCTCTTTTGCTCTACTCACAGTACTCAGGATACAGAGGCAATACCCCACTGCTCCTCTCTATTCCTCGTCAGCTGCGGTCTCAAGGATGTCCCAACAGCTGTCATCTTTCAGGAGATGACAGCCTCCTTGGCTCATAAAATTAGCCGCAGCCAAACTGGAGATGAAACATCCAAGGTTTTATGCCTGAGGGTCTTGCACAATCAAAAAAAAAAAATGCTGTTTTGTTTCCAAACCAGCAGTAGTAACAAAGATTAGAGCCTAGTGACCATAGTGGCGTGCTTAGTGCATATGTGTGACAAGAACATATGCCAGTTCTTAATGTGAAGCAGAAATTTTTGGCTTTGACAGTACCGTAAGATTTTCAAGACTTTACAGCCACTTTTAACATGAAAGGAGTATGTGATGCTTTTCTTTGTCTGTAGCTACAAAAGTACACACATGTATCAAATGTATATGTGAAAGAGCGGAGAAATGATGCATGCATAACAAAACAGATGGGGTGGTGATGACAACATGTAGGTTACATATTGAATTCATTTAATTTAATAGACAATAGCCTGTCCTAACATTTTAAGCCAACAAAGTCTTTCCTGGCTCCCAAATGTTTGCTAAAATAAGTTTTTTCCTTGTTAATTTCCAGTTCCTGGCTGCATTTTGTGCTAATTTCAAACATATGTCGTATACGAAATATGTTAATTTTGAAAGCCAGTTCTGGCAGTTGATTGTAAAACTGGCATAGAGAGGTTTGGGACAAACAAACAGACAAGCTCAATGCTGGCAGGCTGCATTTGCCATCCACAAAATGTATTTTTATTTATTTATTTTTAATCTTTTCCAGTCATTTCCATGTGCATGCAGACAGGAATAATGAAGGAAAGGCAAATGGTCTGTGACAAAATTTCAGTATGAAAGGAGAACACCTTTAATTTAGGCATCTGTCTCATTTTAACCTGTCCTTTTTTTTAAAAAAAAAAAAACAAACAGATTTGAATGGTTAACACTGACCTTCTGATCCCTTAATACTGCAGATTAAAAATATTGTAATTGAAATATGATGGTGTGCATGATACATAGTCATACTTTACTGTAACAGTCGCTAATGGAGCTGGTCATACAAAGGCAATGAGTTGTCAGGATTTTTGCAAAAATTCTACAGATTTCTGTCACTTGGAAATAGTTGCATGTCTTCATTTGTTTAGTATGCTGCATTGCAGAAGCGATATCTTCTCAAACACACTCCATGAAATATTTAAATCTGTTAAAAATAACTGAAATCTCTTTCTCCTCAGTACTGATCTCTGTATGAGTTTAACCCAAAACTTAATGGAATCCATTTCATAGTCTAGATATTCGCATTTGCTTCTTAAAACTACTTTTACATGTGAGACTAAGTATTTTAACTAAATTCCTAAATTACTACTGCACTTATTTGTCCATATCTATTTGAGGTAATTGTAGCAGTAGTGCTTAGTATCACTTAGTACACATAGGTATTTTAGCACACAGAAATTTAATAGTGATCGACTTAATTCTTAAAGGTAGATCTCTAAAAAAAAAAAAAAATAAAACTGGATGCTAAAGTGCAAAACTTCCTCAAGATAAGGTAATAATAAAGTGTGAGACAATATTAGACAGAGCAACAATAGAAGTATGAAGATCAGAATACAACCTTAATCCTGTCCTTCTAGTTGGATGCGTTACAAACTTAAATCATGCATGCATTTGACCTTTATCCTATCTTTTCTGCTTCTTTAGTTAGAATTTCTTTTCTAGATGATTTGAGCATATGTGTTTCTTAAAGTTCTGAATTAGAACAAAGACAAACTTGTTAAAATTCTCCTTGGTTGGATGTTCTGAAAATTTTTAGTAGAAAGTACTGATGATATCAAGCATCACAAAATATATGTCTGACATTAAACTATGTAAATATATTATAAATTGTAGTATAAAAGTCAAAACACAATGGTACAAAATTATAGAGTCTAAATTAACACTTTTACAGCACAGAAACAACATTTTCTGTCATTATACAAACAAAAATAGAGTGGAAACAAATAATTTAAAAAATGAAATTAAACTTCCTTGTCAGAATGTTTTGACTTCCATGAGGCTACTTTTTTAGGAAGAAAAATTCCATTCTGCAAAACAATTGCTCACCTCTTAACTAAACTAACCTACAATCCCCATAAAGAACAATATTATGATAACTTTTCTAGGTGGGCAATTCCAGGCTTATTTCTGCTTACAGTGATTGATACCCAGCTGTCTCAAACAAACACAGTATTTCCCAAAATGCTAAAGAATAAATCACTACAGATCGTCTGACCGAAAAAGGAATGAAATAATGTACAAAACAAAGAACTGAGAGAAAAATTGTCAAGCTTCTTTGATGATCGATCTAGCTGTTGACATAAAACAAGACCAGTCAACATTGTGACTTTTAACACAGGGAAATTTCTGCAAAAATCTGTTGGAAGATGACAATTGGCATACAACTGCTTATGTTGGAAATCTACAGAAAGAATTACTTTGCAACCAGGTACCATAGGACGGTTACTTTTGGATCATATACTATATGTTGAAAATAAGGTTATAGCTCTGGACAATAGAAAAAAAAAAGAAAAGTTTAAGTAAGCTTTAATACATAAAATATATTTGATATACAAATAAGATTAAGACCTAAAATATGCTTAGAGTGCAACTCTGGATGTTTTAGAATTTATAACAATGAAAGCTTGTCACAGCAGACAAACTCAGGAACATACTACCTGAAATAAGAATAAGAAATATACTGATCCTTGAAACATATCAATGAATTGAAATAAGGCAATAAAACTGGAATTCATGATACATACCTTTAACTATCCAGGAGTTTAAGCCTTTTAGACTCCCCTCTACTCAAGGCAAAGAAATAGACTTCTCCATAAGGAGATTTATCCTGTCTCCCTGTTCAATAGCTATCCAAGGTGCATGAATTGCCTTTGGAGTTTTCATTTTATTGTTAAAATGTAAGAAAAGTTATTATGGTAACAAGAAGAGACTAGACAAGTAGCACAGGTCAGTCATCTACTGTTGAGATAAATAGAATGACTAGAGGAATCTCCTGTCCACAGAGACAGATCGTTTGAAAGCAAGGAAGAAGAAATTTACAACCGGTTAGGAAAACTGGAGAAAAGACTTTCCACTTGAGCTTTGCTCTCTGGACTCTAGAAAATATCAACTGTGGAAATAAGCACTAGAATTGTTCCTGGCTTGGCAAACTTTTGTGTATAGATAAATTCTCTTTTTTACACACATTGAAAACGCACTTCCTCATACTTTGATGCAGTCTGTAATATATAGCAGATAACTGCAAAACAGAAGAATCAGCAGACAAAAGTATGGTCACCTGTCTCATGAGAGTGTGGGTGAAACTTTTACTGTCCTTAGGCGGGTATTGATGTAAATGGCATTCAATACTCAGAATACACAGAAAGAGAGCTCAGCTATTCTTTTGTTAATTCAGTATAAGTTATTCTTTTCTATATGGGATTTATTTTTCATTACTCAAGTTAATTGGTCTCTTGTTCTTTTGCAATTTGCACTCAGAGATAAACAGTAATTAAATTGTATTTTCATTGAGAGATACAGCTCAAAATGAAAAAAACAAAGTTTGTTGGTGTTTTTTTTTTCATTAGAAGGGAAACGTGAAACTTGAGAAAAGAAATAGAATTTAGCTGACCCTGTTAATGTGACACTTGATAGAACGAAAAATATTACAGAAGTCAGATTTATCACAGCTTGTATTTTAAGCATGGTAGTATTTACACATTTATATTTGGATAACGCGTATCTTCTCAGAAATAATTTCATAAAACCTGTTACACCAAAGGAAGAGGTAAAGCAAAATGTTAGTTTACAACTGATTTAAAAATAAGATATCAATCTCATGGACATTTCTTTCTGAAGCTTAACTTTACTCACACAAGTGACAATAATATGCATTAAAAACAAAACAATTAACCCTGCCAAATATCAAGGCTGTCCAAAAATTCTTATTACTGAACTTTTCTCATTTGCTTATATTTTTGTTAAAATTTAACTGGATAGGCTGAGATTTTGCACAATGAATGTTCATTGCACAGTGTTCTCACTAGTTTGTTTCTCATAGTTTACTGAAAGGAACTCAGACATTTGCAGTATTTCAGAGGAGAGATATTCTCCTTTCCCTTTAAAAGTATTGTTAATCTTCCATTTGAGGAGCTTCCTTGTCCCTTTTTCAGAGCAGATACTTGAATCTGGGACTTAAGAAAGTCTGCTATCATTTGGAAAAGGCAGACTCTTACATTAAGAGTACAAAGGAACATAAGCAGCATATTCAGTTCTATATCTTGGACGGCATTACTGTGTGTTTTAATTTACAGTCTTAATATTTTATTTTTTTTTTTATATAGTTAATGTTGCTGTGGTTTTTTTTTATTAAATATGTAGAAAATGGTGTTGTGTTCAACAGTCCATGAGTAGTTCCTAGAACATGTGCCTGAGTCTTCAGGAAGAATTAGACTTCAGGGAATCTAACATTGAGTGGGTATCTGCTTACAGATTTGCAAGATAATATTTTTCCCAGAAAGCTAATGATCTTTCATTAGTGTTAAAAAATCATCGTAGTGCCTTATGAAAAATCAGCCCCCTGCATTAATTTTTAAAATTACCGTCAAAGATAAATGCAAATTATTATGCAGCAATGAGAAGACCAGGAGAAGAAAAATAAGAATTTATCAGTTCTGTCTTTATAGATTCGGACTGAATCCATTTTTAAATCCCTTGCTCTTATGGTTTAAGTACAGGCCACAACTAAGCACCACACAACCACTTGCTCACTCCTCCCTCAGGACCCCAACTCACCCACCAACCAATTTTAAAGTACCTTGCTCAATTCCCCCTAAAATACCATTTATTCTGAGGATTTTGTGGGAGTATCACAGTACTGACAGAGCAGGATTAACACAGAGAAAGGTATTTTCTTGGTTGTCTTTTGGCCTATGAGCAATACTCTGGAGATTTTTTAGTCTTTTTCTGTATGATTTTATAGTTTTAGGGGCTTGTTTCTCCCTAAAATTCTATAATGATGTTCTTTAAATATATTAATGTTGTCTCTTGTCTATTAAGGGTGTTATTAACTTAAACAAGTCAAAGTTTAAAAGTTATATGTACAATTAAAGTTATACATACACTTAAATTCCTGAAGCATCAGATCTCTAATCATCTCTAATGTTATACTGATGCTAGTTAGAACAGTCAAAACAACCACATACAGAAAAATGCAAATTTCCTCCAAGACTGAAATGAAAAAGCTGTCTTGCATATGTATTTCAGCTCATTGTTTATACTTGCTATGTACGTGCTATAATAAAATAAAACTAAAGACTACCAAAGAACTAATGGAAATTTTGAACAAGTCCTCCTTTCCAGGGCATGCTTTTGGGAATGCTGAAATTAAAATGACTTTTTATAAAAAGTTTAATTTTGTTGTTATGTGAAATAGTTTGAAACGGACCTTCTAATAACTGCACAGAATGTAATTGCAAATAACTGATTTAGAGTTCACTCAAATCTGTCTTAAAAATATAAGAAGGTGGAAATTTCACTGATTGTAATTTGATTTTATTTTTGACCTCTGAACCTCCCTTTGTACCAAACTAGTTAAAAGTGTGTTTTTGTTGCATAGGAAGAAATGTTTGTTTAAGCAGTGCACCTGCCAGCTAATACATCATGGTGTTGATGTTCAGAAAGTGTACAAAAGGTGAAGAATGCTACCAAATGTGTCATTGAACATGAACTTTCAAAATGTCCACACTGGTTCCTGCTTATCTGAAGTGAAAACTATATGCGTACAGAGGAAGAGTGGCTCATCACTCTCTGGAGGTTCTCTTGAATTCTTCTCGGTTTGACAGATAAGTATAACACACTCGATAAATACATTCTCTCCCTACAACCAGCATGGGGCTTGGTGGCCAGCTTGGTACTATGAAGCAGCCTGTCCATCAAAAAAATTACTAGACTGAGGAATTGGTGCACTTGGATGTGTCTACCAGTTCACTGCTAGCCTCACCCTGCTTTACCAATATGTTTTACGGGTGCTTAGGTATTGTCCTAAAAGCCAAGGTAACTTCAATCTGTATTATCTGTGAGATTAAATCCAAATTATCATTCATGAAAATAGGGGGATACTGAAAGGCCTTCATTTTGCTTTGATTTCTCCAATGGTTTACATTATAGTCCACAGACTTAGGGTTTGGTGGTGAGCTTCAGTAGAGAAGATTTTGTGGGGTCCTTCCCAGATTATCTTCACTGTTGTCATTGTCATCCATTAAAACGTATATGCTGAAATCAAAACACTAAGCAGCAAAAAATTTATGCAGCAATTTATTTCTCTGATGGTAAGTAGAAATGCTGAGAGATTGAAAAGATGTCTTTCTTATGAAAACAAAATATTTAAAATTTTCTAGCAAACGAAAAACATTCCCTCTTACTGATGAAATTTTTTAAATCTTGTCTTTGTTTCAAGTTTTTAAAAATACTTTGTTTTGATGCTGATTTCTTCTAATTCATGTATTTTATATTTAGAAAAGGTAATTGCAAAAATAAAGAAAACAGAATTTCAGAATGTTAAGATAATGTATTTTTTAGACAAACCATTTGCTCTTATGTTTTATTTTGAAATACAATTCTGATACAATATCTGTGGAAATCTGCTCCTGTAAAGTATTCTGATATAGAGTTCAACACAAATATTTGCCTAATTTTTGAGTTGCAGTAAATATGGATAATACGTATTTCTCCCATAATGTTTTTAAAAATTATTATCCATATGAAAACTATGACATTTGTGTTACATGTACAATCTTAGCCAAATATTTTTCAACTTTTCATCTGATCAGACAACATTGTCTTGAATATTTCAGAAATGCTCTGTTATCACACAGATCGTATTAAAAGTGTCACATCACTTCCCATATGAACACTGACAATGAGCACTTTAAATAATTTGCATTCATCCTCTAGCTTCAAGGAGAAATAACAGCTATTCCAGACATGAGTCATACCTAAAAAACAATAGATTTTGCTTAGCTTTTATTCAAAATATTGAACTCTCTCTGAGTCACATTTGTGCCTTGATGCTAAAGTGGAGGCAGAGTAAATGTTCCTCATCAAACAGGTAAAATGAAAAGAAAAGCTTTGAAAGTTTGATAAAAAAAAAAAGAGAAAGCAGATTTATTTATACGCTGAGTGAATTTTACATCTGATTGTGGTTTAGGTTTGCCAGTTTTCAATCAGAAATATTGTCAGGTCATTGAACTCCAGAGAGGCGTATGTTTTCTTCAAAGTGAGCGGAAAAGTCTCACTTCTTCTCCTGTTATAGCTCATACAAGGAAATGGATCAAAAACCTAAAAATTCCAGCTAGTGTGCAAAAGTGTGCTTTTATTATGCTTGTGTTTTTCTGCCACAGTCTCAGAGCAATGAGTATGGAATTTGTATGAGAATTGAGGTCACAAGAGCCATGGCAGTTTTAAATTATTTTCTATGTTTGTTGTAATTTGAGTTACCTAAGAAATAACTTGAAAGGAAACAATTGAGGACATGATAGGTCTCTTTAATTTCTCCCCTCCCTTGCTTCCTTTTCCCTTCTGACATTAGGATTTCTTTCTCTTCCCTATCTCATTCACGCTCTGCAGTCTGCTAGTGCTGACCACTTCCTTCATTTTTTTCTTCTCTTGATTTTTTCTGGCAACCATTCTCTGACTTGAATAGTTTTGTGTCTACTAATAGTTCTCAGGTGAAAAATATGTTTCTTCGGACATCAGTAGAGGTGATGCTAACTATAGCTCAAATGCAAATTGCCTTTAAAGTCCCAGAAATTCACAAAAATGAAAAAGGGGAAAGACATTAAGCATTGTGCTTGTTAATGAATCTGGAAGTGCAATGAGTTCAGTATTCATAGAATCATAGAATCATAGAA
>VWZK01022074.1:0-18963 GCA_013396935.1 Baryphthengus martii
GCGACACCTGCCGGCCGCCATGGGCAGCGCGGCAGCGGCCTCCGCCACAACTCCCCTCGGGATCCCGGGACCGTCTCCTGAGCCCGGCTCCCTCCGCCCCGACCGGGGCTACCGAGCTCCCTGCGACCGAGGGAGGCTGCTCCGGCACCGCCGAGCTTGCCCTGGCCTCTCTCCCCTGCCATAAACCCCTCACTGGAGGGGGGATGCCCCCCCTCACACCCCGGCCTCCTGAGGCACCAGGGCCTCCGGCGCCCCAGGGCAGAGCGGAGGACGAGGGCGGCGCTCCCGTCCCGTCCCCTCCCCTCCCCGCGCGTTCCCCCTCAGTTTCGAGCAGCTTTGGGACAGTTTGGTTGCCTTTGGTCAAGCGACACCTGACGGCGGAGCTGGATTTGAAGACAAACCCAAGCGCAGCGAGGTGGCTGCTGGAGTTTGAGCATCCTTCATTGCTCTGTGATTTCGTCTTGGCTTCAAAAGCTATTTTTGCTAAGGGAAAAAAACCCAATCAAAATGAAACATTTGTAATAATTCTGTCTGTTCCCCAACAGGAGAAAAAGATTGGAATGACCTGTGGGGGTTCACCCGTTACCTGCCCATCAGCAGCCTGGCCAATTTGCTCCTCACCAGTCCTTCAGTCCTGGCAAACACAAGCTCCTGCTGCTTTATCAGCTCCCATCAGCCTGCCCCACACCACGGCACCTGAAAACACAATAGTTCTCAGCCTGCATAGTTGTTTTCCTTCCCCTCCCCCCCCCCATCTTTCTGAGGTATCTTTCTGTAGCTTTTGCCAGTTTTCTCCATAAATGAGAAGGATGTCCACTGAAAACATGTGTATCTACATGCACATATGTGGCAGATGAGAATATCCTGGCCCTGGGAGGTGGGGCTTTCTGAGGAAGCAGGCCCTCAGACCCTCAGTGTCCAGGAGAAATCTGAAGGGGGTGAACCCTGCACGAGTGACTCTCACGTGGTCCCAGCACTAGCTGTGACTAGAAGAAGTTTCTCGGGGCAGCTCTGAGCCCACAATTCTTACAGCTCCCTGCAAGAACCTCAGAGCCCCAAAATTGCCAGGGGTTTAGCTGGGCTCTGGGAGGGAAAGCTTGTGTGCAGGCAGGGATTGCCCCACATCACCAAGAGAGAAGAAGGCACAAAGACAACAGACTTTCTGCAGAGCCTGGTCTCCCACAGCAAGGAGATGGGGCACCCTGGCATCTCCAAGCCCTGCTCCATGGGCTGTCCACAAGCTTGGGACAACCTGTGGTCTGATGTAGACCAGACCAACTGGGCTGGTGGCCACTTCCCCAGAGAGTCCTCAGCACCCTCCCTCTCCAACAAACCCCCACAGGTTTCCTTTACCTTCAGGGCAGCCTGGCTTCGTGTCACTGGATGCCAGGAGAAGACGAGGTGAGAGGAGAGCAGATGGCTTCTTCAGGGATCTTGCTGTGACGAACAGCTCTGGCTGGCTGCAGGGAAGATCACAACTCTAGGATCTGGGGTAGTTGTGAAATCAAAGTCCCTGCCATGTCAGCATCCATCCTGGCTACTCTGCAGGAGCCCCCAGAGCAGCAGCCTGGCCACGCAGTCCTCCAGGGCAAGGAGTCCCACAGCCGTGCTTGCTCCTCCAGGCAAAAGCAGGGAAATTTGAACCACGAAGGTGCGTGTGGATCACCCCACCCAGCTCCCGCTGACCTAAAGATCCCACTGATCCGTCCTCAGCCTGTCCACGCTGTAGCTTGTTCCCCTGTGCAGCCAGAGTGCGGGGAAAGCCTCCTGGCCAGCCCTGCAGCTTGGCGGATGGCACAGCCACCAGAGAGGGTCCTCAGCTCTGTGGGGAGCCCAGGGACGCGCAGCACCGGCAGACGGCAAAGAAACATGGGCGAGGCGAGCGGCTGGCTCGACACACGCCAGAGGGGTGCAACGCAAAGTACAAAGGCTCTCCCATCCTGGCTGCTCTGCCCTGGAATGCAGCATGGGAACCGCTGCCCAGTGCAAAATCTGTTCCTCATTATCTGCCCCAGTTGCCGACGGATCCCTGCTCCCTCACCAGCCACTCACATCCCGAGCAATTTCTGCACGACTTCACCAGCTGGTGGGGCAGACCGAGACCAGGGCTGGCATCCACCCCTCCAGAGGTATCACTGGAATGGAAATGAATCGTCCCCTCCACCAACAGGCAGCAGAGGCTCCCAGTGACAGCAGGGGTGGCTTTGGACATGCTCACGTTTTCACGGAGAACAGGGTGAAAGCAAGCACAGGAGAATTCAGGAGAGGTGTTCATTCTGATTGCATCTAGGTGAGACAGATGCCTGGACAGATGGGCAGAAGCAAGAAGGAGCAAAGAACAGACTGATGGGTCTCCAAAACATGTGTATCAGATCCAATCAGGCTGAACACTCTCCTGAATTCTCCTGCATTTGCCTTCCCACTGTTCTCCAAGATATCCTGAGCATGGCCAAAGCCTCTGCAACGCTTTGTGCTTGCTGGGGCCAAGTGAGAGGTGAGAAGTTGGGCTCCCATTCACTAGCTTCCCACCCCTTGTGTAGGCCGTTGTGAAAACATCACACAAGGGCATCCAGAAGTAGAGCTGAATGAGGAATCACCCAAGGTTGCCCACAAGTCAAGAGTGCCCCTGCTGGAACAGAGAATGTGAAGCTGGTGAGATTAAGGAGATGATTATTCCTCTTGACATGGTACTTGTGAGACACAGCTGGGTACTAGCTCCAGTTTGGGGCTCCCCAGAACAAGATATACAGATATATAACACATATATCAGAAGGAACCAGCTATCGAAAGACAAGGCAAAGAGTGGAGCTACCTAAATGGTGGCACAGAGAAACCAGAGCCCAACTCTTCTCAGAGACCCACCTGAAAGGACAGGAGGCCACAGGGACAAGCCTGCACCAGGGGAAATTCTTGCTGGGCACAAGGAGTAAGTCATTCTGTGCAAGAGTGGTGCAGCTGTGCTGTGGCTGTGGGACAGGGTGACATCTCCAATGAGTCACAGAATCATAGACATGTTGAGAGTTGGAAGGGACCCTAAAGATCATCTAGTTCCAACCCCCCAGCCATGGGCAGGGACACCTCCCACTAGAGCAGGTTGCTCAGAGCCCTGTCCAACCTGGCCTTGAACACTTCCAGGGATGGAGCATCCACAGTCTCTGGGCAACCTGTGCCAGTGTCTTACTACCCTCAGAGTGAAGAACGTCTTCCTAATATCTGATCTAAAGCTACTCTCTTATCAGTTTGAAACCATTACCCCTCGTCCTGTAACTACAAGCCCTTGTAAAAAGTCCCTCCCCAGCTTTCCTGTAGGCCCCATTTAAGTACTGGAAGGCTGCAAGGAGGTATCTCAGGAGCCTTCTCTTCCCCAGGCTGAACAACCCCAACTCTCCCAGCCTGGCCTCCCAGCAGAGGGGTTCCAGCCCTCCCGTCATTGCTGTGGCCTCCTCTGGCCCCGCTCCAACAGGTCCCTGTCTCTCCTGTGCTGAGGACTCCAGAGCTGGACCCAGCACTGGAGGGGAAGTTTCCCCAGAACAGAGCAGAGGTGCAGAATCTTATCCCTCAGCCTGCTGACCACATCCTCGGGGACTTTCCAAGTCCAGTTAGACAAGGCTCTGGGCTACTTGCTGCAGCTTTACCACCAGCATTGCATGGAGCCAGGACCGGACCACAGACTTCCCAAGCCCCTTCCAGCCTCAAATTTACCTGATACTCGTTGGATTGTGCATTGTGCGGTGGTGAGGTGGTGGGTTTAAGACAACCGTGTGATGCTGCTGCTTCGTTGACTTGGGAGATGGCCAACACCAACCCATGGTCTACAGCTTGGGTCTGCCATCCAGCTGCTGCCCCTGTTCCATCCCGAGCTGCCTCACACCCTCTCTGACCTCACAAGTTCTGGTACCACGGAGCAGCTGGAGGAGATGGGCATCGGGGAAGCACTGTGGAAAAAAATGCGCAAGGTTAACGGCAGCTGGCAGGCAAAATGACGGGTCTGCGCTAGGCAGGCAGCACCAGGCTGGGCTTGCTTACAGTTGTTCTGGGTTACAGCCTGACAAGCAGCTCCTTTGGTTCTGCCTGACTCCGTCCTGGAGAAGCAGAGGCTTGGACACATGTGTTCGCGGTTTGGCCTCGTTCTTGTGTTTTTCCACTGAAGCACTTCAGTATTTTTAGGTGGAAAGAGACAGCTCTGTGCTGTGCTGGAAGGGTTGGAGCAGTCTTGCTGTCTGTCCCTGTGAAGTGAAATACAGAGATTAGGAGAGTAAACACTGATAAAACGGGGTAGGGTGTAGTAGGAGCCACCATCCCTGGTCACACCATGGCTGGGGGGAAGGGAAGGGGGCACTCCAGGCTGGTGGCATGGAGATCCTGCACACACATGAGCTGCAAGGCTCAGCTAACCACCTGAGACAGCAGCAACCAGCCTCAGCATTTCCCAAAGCTGGGGTGTCTGCTTTTCCTCCTTGGAGAAATGCTGCAGACCTGCCGCTTCCAGGAATACAGCCTGGTGCACTGCCAAGGAGACCATGTCTGCAGGAAATGCTGGCACTGAGACTGGGCATGCAGAGCACAGCTCAGCCAGTATCGCTGCTCAGTGGGATGAGAGGTGGGTGGAAAGTGTCAGAAGGACCAAGAGCTTCCAGATTGACCAGTGCAAAGCCCTTGGGGCTAGGAAGCTGTAGAGAATCATAGGATGGTTTTGGTTGGGAGAGACCTTTAAGATCATCAAGTCCAACTGTTAACCCAGCACTGCCAGGTCACCACTAAACCATGTCCCTCAGCACCACATCTACATGGCTTTTAAATTCCTCCAGGGATGGGGACTCCACCACATCCCTAGGCAGCCTCTTCCAGGGCTTGGCAACCCTTGTGGGGAAGAAGTTTTTCATAATATCCAACCTAAACCTCCCCTGGCGCAACTTGAGGCCATTTCTTCTTATCCTATAGGGATCCTGCCAAGAAGGACCTGGGATGATAGTAGATGCCAGGTTGAATACAAGCCAGACACCCATCCTGCAAATCAAAGAAACCACATTTACTCTGCTTTAGGAGGAGCGGAGCCAGCAGATCGAGGGAAGAGCAAAGCCAGCACACACCGATGCAGGGAGCCAGAACACCCTGAAACAGACTCATTTGAACGATAGTTTTGGCAGCACGGACACTGGAAGATCTGGGCTCCCGGCACACCGCTGCTGGTTGTGTAGGCAGCCACCACCGTAGGCAGCCAGGGCCCGGCTGCCGGCCGGCCTCTCACTGGCTGCTCCCCACGGCGCGGCCTCGTGACGGCTGCAGGCAAGCTTCTCTTCGGAAAGAATTTCACATTTTTCACAAACATTTAGCAAAACTGGGAAATCCAGTCAGTCAGGCACATCGCGTCCGAGAAGGGAGCTGTGGCCTCAGCTGGAGAAGAGCAGAGAGGCACAGGGGACGCGGTGCCTCTGAGGGAGAACCCAACCAGGAGCTGCAGGAACCAGGACGTTCAGAAGTTCCAAGACAGCAGAGATCAAACCGTGGCACCTGCTCCAACTCTCATTTATTGAACATTACAAAATACTCTGCATATATTTTTCACATTAAAACAATATTCTTGCAAATAATTAAAACAATATTCTTGGAGTCATTTGTGGTGCCCATGGCTACAGGAAACACTGACCCAGCTAAAGATTTAGTATGGCCCAAAATAGGAAATCAAAACCAGAGTAAGGCAAACCAGAAATGCAAAACTATATAAAAACCTTTTAAAAACCTCATGCTTATCTGGTGGGACAGGTACAGAGTGGAATGGCTTTTGCTGAGCCCTGCTGACAGTACCAGGGGCTACCGCCAGCTCGCTAGCCCCACCTTGGGCTCACTCACCAAGTGAGCACTCCCTGCATCCAAGCGTCCCCTTGACACCTGCAGTCTCAGCACGCTTGCGTAGCTGGAACAGACAATTAATTACCCACTTTGGGACATTAAGAAACCAAGGCCCCATTCTTCCCTGAAAGGAGCACCCCGAGCCCTCCCACGTTGCTGATGCCCAGCTGCCGTGCTGAGCTTTTGTGTTTTGAGCCGTTCTTGGGGAGCAATTCTGGGCTCTTGAGGTCACACCAGGAATAATTCACCATGTGGGCCGTTGCCATGGGACCAGGGGTGACTGGGAGGCAGGTGGTGGGGACAGATCTTTGAAGATGCACTTTCTCGCTCATCGCCCCGTTCCTGTCATACATTCACACCTGCTGCTCATTCCACTCCTTGCACCGTGACCAGCTCTCCAAGCTGATGGGCTCCAGACAACTAGAGGGACTGGAATGTGGGCAGAATGAATACCAAGGATGCTGTGCAGGGCAGCTGCGTCCTAGCAAAGCCAGAAAGCCGAACACTGCAGCTACTGGGGACACATCCAGGCAATAGTTGTGAGGCTGACCCAGCAGGTTGGCTGCTAGAGGAGTTCCTGTGCGTACAAGGTTCACTGGTCCTGCTCCTGGTGGAGCCAAACCCCAGGAGCGCTGCTCCCAGTCCTGAGAAGGTCATGGCCTTGTCTCTGTGACCCAAGGAATGCGGAGCTGCCATGGCAAGGAGCCCGTCTCTGGCCTCTTGGCTGAACTCCATGGACATAGTGAGGAGCCAGCACTGTAGCCACCTTAAAGTCAACGGCTCGGTCGCTGGGTGTAGATGGGCTCTCGTGCACCGTCTGCTGGTCCCAGCCCTCTCGCTGTCGGTCTCCTACGCACAGCCAGACTGGAGATCAGCCTGTGCTCCCACACCCACAAGCAGCCACAGCCCATAAGCCAGCACCCACACACCTCAGGGCGGCACAGTCACAACAGGGTTGAGTCTGGCCAAGATCCTAGCCCTGGGAGGAACATCTCTGGCCTCCCAGTGCTGTGAATATGTGTAGGGAACAGAGAGAAAGAAAGAGGCTTGGGGTCTTTGTCTCCCTAGGTGGATGAAGGCTGGTATCTGCTCTTGCAGCACAAAGCCCAGTTATTGACCAGTTTTGCATCAGTAGGTGCGTGGGCAAAGCCCACCTTGGAGTGCAGCTCCAGGAGGACTACCAGGCTCTCCTGCCCCTCCTGGAGTTTATGGAGACACACACAAGCTTTACAATGCAAGACAGCCGAGTGGTCAGTGGGTCACAGCCCGTCCACAGCCCCCAGCCCCTTTCCCATCCATAGTCTGCCTCAGAGGTGGCTCGATCTGTTGAACATCAGCCACCTGGGCTCCGTGGTGGGTGGCATCTTGCCCTGCTCCTCCATGGCCATCAAAGGCTGCAGCTCCTGCTGCTCAGCGCCGTCCGGGCTGCTGTCACTCTGCGAACGGCTGCTCTTAGGGACGTGGCTGGGAAATTGGAAGCAGGAGCTCTGCTCCGGCATCGCCTGGCTCGCAGACTGGGGTTGCTCCTCCAGCACAGGGCAGGCAAATCTCCTGTGTGGAGGTCCGCTTTCGATGCCCGGGGGGGAAGCGATACTCTCCAGGGAGGAGATGCTTTGGTTCCATGCCTTCTGCATATCCACTGGCACGATTTTGGTGGTCTCCGAGGAGATGTAAACAGCCAGATCAGCCTGGTCTCCTTTCCATGGCAGCTCCTTCTCTGCCAAGGTGGGCGATGGTGGGATGATGCAGGGGCTGGGGCAGACATCCAGGCTGCCTGGGGATGCAGAAGGAGGGACAGTGAGAGGGACTTTTACACAGCTCTTGCTCTCTCCCTGGGCCTTGCAAATATTGCAGATTATTGAATGGCCAGCAGACTCAGGGAGGTGGAGGCCACCAGGGAGGCTCTGCTGTGCCTCCAGAGCCCCAGAGAACAGTGATTCTGCCATCCACATTCTGCTGGCTTTGGTTTTGTCCAGGCCAAGGAAACTTTGCTCCCAAGGTGGAGGAAGGACAACCTACCCAACAGCAGCTGCCCTGGTGTGGGAGCATCGGTGCCTACCAGGAGTTGTTTTTCCCTGCAGGACATCATTGGTGGCTCGAGCAATGAACACAATCCCTTCATCGTCCTCCTTCTCCGTCTCTGAGCTATCGCTCTCCTCCTCCTCTGAGCTGACCGTCACCAGGACAGGAGCTACAGCCAGACAGAAGGAGCTGGTTTGGAGGATGGGGCACCCTGGGGAGGAAGGACTGCACCCACGGGAGAAGGACTTGTGCTAGGACAACCCCAAGTGCTGCTGCGCCACCAGGCTGGCAGTGGGCAGGCACAGCAGACTGCTCCCATTCCACCCGATCGAGTCCCCTTGTCAGGACCTGCAAACCTCACCTGCTGCTGGCCTTACCTGCCTCCTGCCAGGGGATGTTTCTGTGCGTCTTCCCATTGGGTGCCTCACTGCTCAGTGAGATGTTCTTCTGCAAAGGAAGAGGGACTGGGTGGGACCTGCCCTGTGCAAACCCCCAACCCAGGTGGCCCTGCAAGCCGAGTTAACCTCAGGGACACAAATTCCCACCCCAGCTAGATGGCAGCTCACAGTCAGTGGTCCCCAGTCCTTAGGCATTGCATCTTCATGGTCCTACAACAAACAGCTCAGCTGCAATGTCTTCAAAAGGCTCCCAATGAGGGACAACACTTAAGGCTCAGTTTAAGGCTCACAGCCATTCTTTTGAGCCTGCATCTACACTGACGTTTAAGATCCTTTATGCCGAGCACACTTGGAACCAAACGTATGACTCCTCCAAGGCTTGGGACCACTATGCCCAGGGAAGAGCCATCCTATGGCATGGTGGTGACATGGGGACATGCGACACCCGTGTGCTCACATGCAGAACAAGCAGGACTGAGGTGGAATGAGCTGCTTTCCACTCTGGCTCTGGTGCCACCGATGCCCTGCAGCACCTCACCTACACCCCAAAGGACCACTCTGTCTGCAGCCTGGGGAGGCCAGATCTCAGAACTAGGGAAGGAGCAGGAGGTTGAGGAGCACTTGCCTTTTTCCTGCCCTTTTCCTTCAGCCTGGCCTTGCTCTTGGAGGAGCAAATATTGTGCTTTGTGGACTTGAAGGTCTCCAGCCGTCTCTTCATGTTCTGCCGGAAGATTTCTTTATCTTGGCGCTCTTGTTTATCTGGAGAGATGAAGTGACGGCTGTAGCTGGCCTTGTACTGGCCGAGGGAGAGGAAAAGAGACACGGGGTGAGCAGCTGGCCCCACAGAGCATCCTCCATCCCTGCTCCTCTACCCTCGGGGTCAGCCGCACACCACGGCCAGGGAGCGCTCACCCGCCGTCGGGGCTTGTAGAGGCTCCCTCGCAGCACATGGTGCATGGCAGCGTCCTCCTTGTCCCGCCGGCTCCGCACCGTGTCAATCACCTGCAGGTCCAGACATGCACCGCTCCCACTTTCCCTCCTGGGCGGGAGATGGAGGGAGAGGAAGATGGAGGCG
This sequence comes from Baryphthengus martii, assembly GCA_013396935.1. Classification (NCBI taxonomy): domain Eukaryota; kingdom Metazoa; phylum Chordata; class Aves; order Coraciiformes; family Momotidae; genus Baryphthengus; species Baryphthengus martii. The sequence continues at coordinate 9,346 of VWZK01022074.1, forward strand.
GAGATGGAGATGGGCATGGAGATGAAGATAGAGATGGAAATAGAGGTAGATGGAGAGGGAAGGGGAGAGAGAGGAACATGGAGGGACATGGAGATGGAGATGATGGAGATGAAAGGAGGTGGAGAAGGAGGTGAAGGGAACCAGAAAGAAGTGGAGATGGAGAGGGAGATGGAGAGAGATGGAGATGGAGAGAGATGGCAATGGAGGGAAACGGAGATGGCAGGGCTGGGCCCCATGCCCACATCCTGCCAGCCCCCGTCAGCCCTGGCACAATCCACCCACAGCGAAGAGGGAAGCTCTGGGGGTCCAGCAGGGTCTGCCCAGGGGCTCAGAGGGATGCTGGTACTCACAGGAGGTTTGTGACCGATGACTCTGACATGGATGTGCGGCTGGGCATGGAGGGTAGCGCCAGCTTGGCAGCCGAGAGCACGTGACCACCCTAGGAGGTGGGAGGGCAAGGCTGGCATTGGGGCAGCGAGGACCCAGCTGGGTCCTCCATACATGGAGGGGAACCACCACCCCAGGCCAACCAGCTCCTGTCAGGGCCACCCCACCCCCCAGCCCCCATCGCACGCCCCTACCTGGTCGACGAAGCTGATGGCATCACGGATGTTCAGCTTGTAGTAAACATCCCAGATCTCATCCCGCAACCTGTAGGCAGATTTCCGCATCAGGAGCTGGCTCAGGTACTTCTTGTCAAACTGTTCCCACCTGCCACGAGAAAAAGACATGGGTGGTTTAGCTCCCACAGGGTACCCAAGGCCAGGGACTCTCTGCTCAGAGAGGTTAAGCTAGATAGCTCCCTTCCAGATGGACTGATGGATAGACATACAGCCTTCCTTGTTCTGCTGCTGTGTCTACAGCAGGGGTGTCCTGCAGCGGGGACTCTGTGATGTCCCCGTGGCTGGCACAAGCCCCCCGTATACTTGATGGCCAGCAGAGGATCCTGGCTAAGACACTCACTTGTCCCGCCAGTAATGATAGCCGTGGTGCCCCACGATGTCCTCCACTGCTGCCAGGATGTGGTCAAAGGCCTTGAGTGAGGAGAAGAAGGTGAGAGAGGTGTCAAGGTCATGCATCGCCCTTGCCCAGCCCCGGCAGTGCAGAGAGCCAGGCACCTACATGCTCATGGAGCTCCTCGTTCAGTGTGGGCTTGTGGTGGTCGCTGCGCTTCACCTTCAGCCACGTCACCAGGGGTTTGATGGTGAGGCCCTGGAACAGAAGGAGAAGGCAAGGGAAAGACTGGGAGGGCAAGAGGGTGCATGACTGGGGCACGGGAAGTAGAAGCAGCACAAAGTGACCAGGGACAGCAGCTGTGCCAGCTGCGCATGTCCCTATCAACTCAACTCCCTGTGCCCAGGACCTGGGCAATGGTTCTGTGCCCTGTCAGGCAGCAACCATGTCATAGCCCCCTAGTCTTCCTTCATCTAGGCTTATATCCATCCTGCTCTTGGAGCCAGCCCCAGGACAAGGGGTCAACAGGGAAACGATGTGGGCCGTGGCGACAGCCACCGCGGTGGTCCATCACACCGACCAAGGAAGCACCGAGGACCACAGGTGACTTGAAAAGATGTACTTGCCCCAGGCACCTGCCTGGGCCCTCAGGCCAGCTCTGGGGCAAGAAGGCAGCGCTGGAGGAGGGCACCGGTGCCCATCCTCACCTGCACAATGACAGTGAAGAACACCACTACGATGGTCGTTGCCACAAAGTAGTCCTTGGCTTTCACCTTTTCCCTGTCCAGCAGGATGACCAGGGCGAAGGCCACAGCCCCACGGAGGCCACCGTATGACATGACCACCTGATCAATCCTGTCCAGGGGGATGAGGCGGAAGCGGTTGAGCACACAGGTCTGGAGGACAACACCTAGGGAAGATGGAGAGCATGGTTTGCCAGCAGAGCTCTGCCTTCTCCTGGAGATGGGGCAAGACCCCAACCAGGAGCTGTGGCTGGCCCCGTGCCCCAGCCTTCCTTGGGGGATACCACTTTTTGGCATGAAAAGGGCTGGGTGCTACCAGGCAGAAGCACAGTGGAACAGACGGACCCACAGCTCTGAAGAGCAGGATGAAGAACAGGGTGCCCAGCACCAGTGCTGTGTCCCATGCCCACTTGGAGGTATCCACAGCCGAAATGCCCAGAAACATGAAGATGATGGTCTCGGAGCTGCTGGCCAGTGTCTTCATGGTGTACTTGACTGTGGTGCGGGATTTCTGGGAGATGTTGGCTTCCACATATTTCTTGCAGCAGATCCCACAGAAGGTGACTCTGCAGAGGGGCAGAAGGAGGTAGCATGACCCTATGGTGAGATGACGAGCGGGCCTGCTCGCCCCCGCAGCCCAAATTTCCTGAACCCCCTATCTGAGGGACATCCCAGTACTCACGCCAGGATAGAGGAGAGCGAGACCATCTCAGCAGCAAGATACGCGACGTAGGCCAGGAGAAAGATAAAGAGCGGCTCGATGATGCGCACACGCTTGGTGAAGCGTGTGATCAGGGCCAGGAGGAAGGCAAAGAGCAGCCCCACGGCCGTGCCCCCCAGGCTCACCAGGAAGAAGGAGACTGGTGGGAGGGAGAAGAGTCCTTTGCACCAGAAGCAAGCAAGTCCAGCTCCTGTGCCCCACGGCCATGCCACGCTGGACTGGCCAGGCTCTCACCCAGATCCATCAAAGCATGTCACGGTGAGGGCCAGCATGTGACCACCAGGCTGGAGATCACAGAGCTGTGGTGCTCAGTGCCCAACCCACAGTACAACAGCACCCGTGCGTGCCCCCCAACACTTCCACCCTAGAGGGTCTGGTGGGGCACATACTCACCTACCCCCTTCACGTAGTCCGTGGCATGGATGTGCGCTGGGCCCAGCTCCACAAAAGAGTTGAAGACTTTGTATAGCACCTGCAGGCAAGGAATGCCTTGAGGTATTGCCCTGCCTTGAGAGGGGCAGCAGACACGGGCAGGATGGACTCTGCAGAAGGGGCATCACCTACCCCACGTCTACCAGGCGACACAGCTCGCCTTAGCAGGTAAAGTCCCCCAGGGCCAGGAGAAAGGAAAGACCAAGAAAGCAGGGTGTGGGTCTGCCCCTGGCCTGGGGATGTCACCTCTGCCCATCCTGAGGGTCCTCCAGTGCCCTTGGCCCACATCAGGCTCCAAATTAGGATCCCCCAAGCTCCAACTCACCACGGTGACAGCATCATTCAGGAGAGACTCGCCAAACACGATGATGAAGAGGGTCTCATTTACATGGACCTCTTCGAAGACGGCCAGCACTGCCACGGGGTCCACAGCTGAGATGAGGCTGCCGAAGAGCAGGAAATCCATCAGCCCAGCTTCCACGCCTGGATCTGCTAGGACAGAAGGACCAAGCTCAGGCAGATCTTCTGTCCCAGAGCCCCTCTCACCTGGCTGAGACAAGCCTGTCCCTCATATGCTCCTGATGACTTGGCTGCAGCATCCCAACTTGGAGACCAGTGGGCTGAGCCCAGGAGCACTCCCAGAGCTCCAGAGTCCCTCTGGAGACATGGGACTCATGCTGCCACATGAGGGGAGCAGGGCTTGGATGTCCCCCTTGGCACCCAGGTGCATCATGGCCCCTCTGGCAGGTATGCACTGAAGAAGGTTCAGGAACCTCACCTCAGGACCAGGCACCAAGCAGTTCCTGGGGGCTCAGGGGAGGTGAGAACACAGCCCAGGCCAGGCAGTGCCAGTGGCTCCAGCCAAGGACAGGGAACAAGGCAGCGGGCCAGCAAAGCTAGCCAAGGTTGACAACCCAAATAGCAAAGACATGAGTCAGCCCAGTGCCATGCAGCACCCATTTGTCCTGCGTGCCTGACAGTCCTGCCAGAACACCATTTCCAGGATGCCAGGACCCCACTCCTGCTATAATCCCTGGAAATCCATGTTGAGGTCGGGCAGAGGGCTCTGAATTTAGGGGTGCTTTGCACCTCCAACCCATCTTCTGGGGATGTGTGGTCCAAGCTGGGCATCCCTGTGTACCCACCCATGAGCCCGGCTCGGTGTAGCCCCCAGAGTGCAGCACCAGTGGTGAAGGAGTTCCAGAGCGTGCCCACCACCGCGTAGGTGAGGATGGCTCCAATGTTGTCAAAGAACAGCCGGCTGGGCATGAAGTAGCCTGAGTCTAGGACGATGGGGGGCAGAAGAAAGAGGAAGAACATGTTGGGCTCCAGCTGGTACTCCGCTTTCTTCGCCACGGCCAACACGATGCCCCCTAGGCCCAGCCCAAGTAGGATGAGGAGGCAGCTCTCTGGGACGATGGATGTCACCTTTCTGGACAGGTGGAAAACTAGAAGGAAAGGAAAAATCATAGGATTATTTTGGTTGGAAGAGATCTTTAAGATCATGAAATACAACCATCAACCCAGCACTGCCAGGTCACCACTAACCCCTGTCCCTCAGCACCACATCTCCACAGCTTTGAAATCCCTCCAAGGATGGGGACTCCACCACTGCCCTGGGCAGCCTGGGCCAGGCCTGGACAACCTTTCTTTCAGGGAAGAAATTGTTCCTCATGTCCAACCTAAATCCCCCTGGTGCAACTTGAGGCCATTTCCTCTTGTCCTGTCGCTTGTTCCTTGGGAGAAGAGACCAACCCCACTTGGCTCCAACTTCCTTTCAGGGAGTTGTTGAGAGTGAGGAGGTTTCCCCTGAGCTTCATTTTCTCCAGATTCAACAACCCCAGGTCCCTCAGACGCTCCCCACAACACCTGTGCTCTAGACCCTTCCCCAGCTTTGCTGCCCTTCTCTGAACACGCTCCAGCCCCTCAATGTCCTTCTTCGGGTGAGTGGCCCAAAACTGAACCCGGAATTCGAGGGGCGGCCTCCACAGTGCCTGGTCCAGAGCATATGATCGCTGCCCTAGTCCTGCTGGCCACGCTAGTACTGATACAATGAGAACGAGAACATCAGCCAGACAGACACATGTGCAGAGCATCCCAGATCCACAAGCTCTATGGAAGAGCCAGCTGATGCATGAAGGGAAGACACGGGTGCTCTTAAGGTTGCTGTTCAGATATGTGCACGCAGAAGACCTTCCAGGTAGCTTCCAAGACAGGATGTCAGGTTCCTGTCTCCTTGGGTTCTCCTACTCCTCAGCCACTAACAGGCCACACAGCCAGGCATTTCCTTTCCTTGGCCTCACATATCTGCATTGAAAAGCTACAAGCAGCCAGCGCACATATTCCCAACGTCACAAGCAGCACTGGCCAGCGTTCCAGCGAAGGTGTTCTGGTTTTGCTGGCATGCATTACTCCACTCCAAGAGGAGGACTCTCAACCCCGGTGACAGGGTGACCTTGTTGGCAGCCACCCAAGCGAGCGGCCGGAGCAGCATGCTAAACCACCACAGCGCAAGCCCATCAGCCTCTCTTGGCGCCGAAGCACAACTGTCCTCAGCTACCTGCATGCAAAAACGATCCAGCTGCATGGCAGCTGCAGCTGCAGAGGCTCTTTGAATAATCCATTTATTCCAGGAGAGATTCGGACCAAATCTTAAAGTCGCCGTGGAGCAGGAGATTGATTTTTAAAGCAAGCAGAGTGTACCCCGGTATTAATCCATCAGCAGCATGGCACAAGCCTGTGGAAGGTCACACGAGCCAGCTGGATGTCATCACGCCAGCCAGCACAAGGGACTCCTCCTTGTCCCCAAGGCCAGGGTCATCCCAAATCATTCCAGCTTCCAGGTGGACAACCCCTCCCCCCCATCCCTGTGGACTTCTCTTCCCTAGCACCAGGTGCTGTGGTTTTTCTACCCCACAAAGGGCTTGGGGAAAAGGCCCATTGTTGTTCCGCCATCGTTGAGTTCTGCCAGCACTTGTGACATCCAGCTTAGCTCTGCAGCATGACTTGGCCATCAGATGAAGACACCTTCTCCCTGGGGAGTGGAATCCTCTGGGTGCTTCCAGAGTCACCTTCGTCCTTGAGCATCCAGCAGGCAGAAGGGACATTGGGGCAGCCTCTAAGCTGTCGCTTGGCTACAAACCCAGTCTTGCTGCCAGCCCAAACCCCAGTCCCTGAAGCCCTTTGGCTGGATTAAACATGCCCATTGCTTGTGCCAAGTCAACTCACCAGAAGGAAGGCTGTGCTGTGGTCACACACTGACCCTAGGTCACTTGGCTTTTCCCCTCCTTAGGAACGAACCCCTACAGACAGACTATAAGGTCTGCCTAGCCCAGGGTCCTGTCTCCAGGGCTGTAGACCTGGAAAGGAGCCCAGGAACAGGCAATGCTTCATCAGTAGGTTTCCATGTCTCTATGCCCTTGTCACTCTCCTCTGAACCGGCCCTTTCTGGAAATGGGTCCCAGCGTCCCCGAGATGCAGATACTCTGGAAACTGAGGTTGTGGCCTCCTGATGTTCTTTTTTTTTTGCCTTTCGAACACCTCATAGTTGATTTGCTTTTCTTTGCTGCAGCTCAGCACTGAATTAGGATGGATAAATCAACGTCAAAGATCTGGTTCCTAACCAGAGACAACATCTTTGAGACCACCACCAGACGTGCAGGCTCAGGCTTGCTTTCCCTCTCATTGAGACCTTCACAGCGACCTGCACGGCTCCTTGGCACAGTAAGCCCAGCCCGTGCCATCCCGGCAAGCCCCGGCACTGCTCCCCTGCCATAGTGTGCTGGGAACACTGCTGCAGCCAGCGAGGGCAGAGCAGCCAGCACCAGGGTGGTGGGTTCTGATCTGCAGCTCCATCACCAACCACCTCAAGGGGAAAGAGCCACAGAGCACCCAGGATCAAGCCTCTGCAGCCAAGTGCCCTGGTCACAGAGCCCAGGGCATCCACCCTCACCTCCAGCCACCTCTACTCGCTGCCGGGGGCTGTGATTTGGCCACAGAGGTAGTGGTGATACGGGCCCTCCAAGCAAACCCTCAGCCCAGAGAAGGGCTGCCTGAACTCCTGCCCAGCCAAATTCCTGCTCAGTGACCACCCAAGCTGCAGCAGAGCCCCGTTCGCTGCATGTGAGCCTGACAAAGGCAGTGCCAGTGGGCGAACGGCGCTTGTTCAGCGCCTGCGGCAGGCTGCAAAACCACTTCCCACCCACGGGAACAAAGCCCTGAAGTTTTCAAGAAGGGAACGAGACATCCAGCCCCTTTCTGCACGCTCGAGAGCATTGCCAAGATCCTTGCTCCCAGCTCTGGCAACCCACCTGCACTCCCCATGCTGCAGAGATAGGTACTGGCTGGCTGGGGAGCTGCAGCAGAGCCTCCAGAGATGCTGTGGGGACACAGGGACATGGCTCTCACCTGTCTTTCTTTCCCTAGAGCCAAAAACTTGGGCGAAGAAGGGAGCAGCATCAATGGGAAGGACCTTGCTTGTCCAAAAATGCCCTGGCTGAGGGGGGATGCTGCCACTCTCCCGAGCAAATAGCAGCGCACGAGCTGCTCTGTGCTGCGGGGACAAGGTGGAACCAGCTCTAATTTTACACATGCTAGTCAAGGATTTCAGCACTAAAGGTTCCCACAGCAACAGTAACTTAGCCACATGTGAATTAACTTCAGAGCCATAATCCGTGCTCAGGCATCTAGAATACAGGATTAGCCCGGATTGGGAGGACTCGGGGCCCAGATTTGTTCCACTCCTCCTTGGGAGATGGCGAAACATGCAAACCAAGACCCAAGCAGCTGGGGACAGAGGTGATGATGCAAGGAGAGAAGGTCGTGACCCATGAGGATGCTGCTGGCTGGAAAAACATCTGTCTGCTGGCACGCCCCTGCCCAAGGGCAGCTGTGGGTGGGGAGCATGTCTGGGGCAATGCTCGTCACTTCCCTCTTCCCCACAACCTGTCCAAGCAGATCTGTGCTCTTGACCGGGAATGGAAAAGGCAGCAAAGCCCAGATGATGCCTTGCTGTGCAGGAAGGCAACACCAAGCAAGTTCTTCCCCGCCCCAGATGTTTGCTGGCTCGGGGCACCTTGGCATCGTGACTGCCTCCGAGAACAGAGCCTGCACTGTCGTTTCCCCATCACCCAGGCGTGGGGCCACTTCCTCCCCTGCAGTCACAGGGCTGTGAGCTGGCAGCCCAGCGCCACAGCCACGGTGGCTGCTCTGCGCCAGCCTAGGCCCAGCCTCCCCTCTGCTCCCCGACATCCTCCAACTCCGTCTCCATCTCCTCCATGGGCTCCCGTGTGCCCTGCGGACCACCTAGTCACGTGTCACCTCCGGGGACACCCCTGCCAGGGTGCTGTCTGCAGCCTTGCAGCCGGGTCTGGGTGTCACTCTGGGCTCTGAGTATCTATCAGAGCCACCAGATGCACTGAGACAGGCAGCTACTGACCATTGGGGTTGTATCTCCCTGATGGAGAGCAGCCATCAGCTTGCCTCAGGCCTGGAAGCTCGGGTGGCCCTGCACCTACCGGAGCTGCCAGGGCAAAGGGAAAAGTGGCAATGGGAACGTGTCAAGGGACACAAGGAGCAGCTCCAGCGAGATGTTTGAGAGACAGAAATGAGAGGCAGGGAAAAGAATCGTCTCTGATCTTCTGCAGGTAGGAGACACGCTTGGCAGCTGGAGGTGGTACAGCTGCGACAGAGGGTTGGATTTTCAAGCTCACGACGCCCTTTAATTCATTCCTCGCGATGTTTTCGGTCTCCCTTGTGAGAAGGTGAGGGAGGAGAGGAGCTCAAGGTCCGCGGCAGTGCTTTGATGATGCGCAGGACAGGCCGAAGCCAGCTGGTGCTCACAGTTGTGGCTGTCCCCTGTGTACCTAGAGCTGCTGCTGGTTCCTGGCTACTCAGAGACTCCCCTGCCTACTTCTAAACCCACATTTGTGAGCTGGCTCCAAACTAAGAGGGTGCCTGCTCCCCTGCCATGGGGGGCTGTGCCCACTGCGAGGCCTCCAAGGAAGAAACCTGTCTCAAGGTCATGGCCTCATCCCCTGGGCCCAGCACCATGGGGGACCAGCCTTCTATGTGGGGACCCTGCTCAGCACCCACATGCGGGCGTCCCCTCCTCAGCACACGGGAGGGTGCTGGTGGCAGGCACAGCCCTGCGGCAGCTCACACGCATCCTGCTTGCACCTTCCCACGCAGTAGCGGAGCCTCCCCCGGCTGCGTGGTCCTGAAGCAACACGAGACCCCAAGGCTATGTGGATCTGGAGTGACCCACAGGACAGGACCATGGGCATCGACTTGTCCCCAGCCTGCTGGGGACACATCTTGCCCAATGCTGGCACCACCGAGCCCTTCCCAGGGCTGCGGGGAATCAACCCCCAGCCGATGGCATGTGCTGTGCCAGCCTTTGGACCACGGAACACCCGTTTGGCTCCTCTTCTCCTCCCAAACCCACCCTCCCATCCATCCCTCGCAGGGAAAACGGGCCCGGAACCCTACGTTGTCCCTCGGGCTGTCACTGCTCAGGATCCCACAGGAGGGGATGCAGGACATGGAGCGTGGTCGTGCTGAGGACGGTGACCAGCCGACCTCTGGCCATTTGTCCCCATGACCCACGTCCTGCTGCGGTGCCATCCGAATTTCCCCGCACCCACCGNCCCTGCTCCCCCCGTGCAGCTCTCCCCACACCGCCAGCGCATCCGCACCGTCCCGGTGCACCCCGCCCTACTTCGCTCCCGCTCCCCCTCCCCTGTCCCAGTCCTCCCTGCAGCTGCCTCA
>VWZK01022074.1:21583-58899 GCA_013396935.1 Baryphthengus martii
CGCTGCCGGTGAGGGGGAGCAGGGGGCGGGAGGGGATGGCACCAGGCGGGCACCGGGCGGGGAGGTGAGGGGGGGGATTGCTGGCTGGAAGGAGCGGGGAGGCGAGGGCCGGGGCGGGGCGTCCCCACCGGAGCCCGGGCAGCGCTCCCGGGGTGAGTCACGGCGGAATCCGTGAGCCCCCGCGGGAGATGCCAGCTCGGCCGGCCCCGGATAAGTCGGCGGGGAGGAAGAGGATGTGCTTGCTCAGAGCGGGCAGGAACCCGACCAGGGGGAAGCAGGACGAGGGTAGGCGGCCATCCCCGTGTCGCCGGGGCTGAGCCAGGCAGCACACTCCCACCCCAGCATCCCACTTCCCCACTGCCTACCGGGACCCTAGACGGGAGCACGCCGGCTCCCTGGCACCGGGAACCGGCCAGCGTCCCCACTCGCTGCAGCACGTGGGCCTTGGGGAGGTGACATGGAGCCCGAGGGTCACCAGCCCCTCGCTGCTCTGGTTCCGAGACCGACGCGGAAATTTTCGTGCTGAGCAGTTTCCTTCGGCCGCTGGGATGGCAGGAGGCTGGAGCTGGAGCGAGGCACCGTGTCTTGTTTGCATGGCCTCAGGCCTGATCCAAGCTGGGAAAGAGGGACTGGGGAGCAGAGGAGATGGCAACCCTTCCTCCTGGAGACCTTCTGTTGGCGTGATGCTTCCAGAGCATCATATACGGGATGGGGATGGGCTTGTTGTCCTCCGTAGGAATGCGGGACCCAGCAGAGCTTGCAGCACGGCAGGAGTAGCAGACAAGGCCGGCAGGAGCCCAGGCAGGCAGGGAGAGCGTGCCCTGCCCAGCGCCGGACAGGAGAGCTGGGGGCAGCAGGAAGGGATGTGCCTGGCCCTGAGTTTGCTGCCCTGCTAGGGAGGAGAGATCGCTGCAAGACCTTTGCACCAAAAAGCACTCACTTTTTTTATACCCCTTTTCATTTTTCTTGGAGCAGGATGGTAGTGTCCCATGTCATCACCGTCATGGGATTTTTAGGTGGTGACTAAATGGAGTTTATTTGGGAACAAACAGCCCCGAGACATGACGAATGGAGCAAACTCAAATTTCAGGCATGTGCTCTCTTCCCTGGGCAGGAGTTGGCTGTAATGGGATCGCCAGCCCAGGGTAGTGGCATGGGGGTGCTAGATGTCGCAGGAGGATTGCAAGGAGGTCCTGTGCCAGGCAGAGGTGTATTGATTCTGGGATTTCAGGCTCTGTTCTCTGGCTAAGCCAAACTCCCGGAGTTGTTCTTTTTTTCTGTAGTTTCCCTGCATCGCTCCGTGATCCTTGATAAAATCACAGGCAAGCACTAGGACCCTGCTCTGGGTTTATAAGCCAGATTTCTTGTTTATCTACATTATACAGGTTATAAACCATTCTGCTGTTATTACACAGAGCTTTTGGAGCCGGCGAGGGCTGCGAAACATCCTAGCCTGACAAGCCAGGATGAGGTTTGCATGAGCTTTCAGTCTGAATTGGTAGCTGGCACCCCAAAGCCACACAGGCATCGTTGCACTGGCATGACCAGCCGAAACCTCCCTTGGTGCCAGGTAGCGCTCAGCTCCACTGCTTGCTACTCTAAAATTAGTAAATGAATAGTCAGATTTTTCCCAAGGAACTGTCTGGAAAAAATACTCAAGTGGTGATGCCTGATGCCATGCTTGTCCTGCTGAGCAGTGTGCCCTGAGCTGCAGAGCACCAGTAGGAGGATGCAACTGTGGGGAGAGAGCTGAACTGGGGGTCCTCACATCATTGTCAGACCGAACCGCGGGCACCCAGGGGGTGAGCTGCTGCAGGGGACCAGCCAGGTCCTGTGCTCCCTGGGCACAGCAAGGCTGCTTCTGGAGCTGAGATCAGCCTAGAGATGATGAACAGGAGGTTTCTGGTGCCGGCATCGCTGCCTTGAATAGCCTGTCCTGCCCCATGACACCCTCGGCACTTCCTTTCCCTGAACGCGACTCACCGCTGATGACTTTTTCATGCTCTCCGGAAAGCATGTTTGTGCTTGAAAATACTTTCCTGGTTTGTTTGCTGCTGCTGCATTGTTCAGCTCCAGGCTGATACTATCTTCTTCTGCTTTCCAACATTTTTCAGTACCGTTGGGTGATGCTAGCACTGGGTGGGGGGCGTTTCTGAACCTCCACAGGCAGGTTTTGACAGGGCAGATTTTTTTGACCGGCCCTTCGGTCCCCAAGGGCCACTGTGCTCCCTTGCCCCTTGTACTATCTCACCTCTGAAATCTAGGGATTTTTCCAAACAATTGCAAAACCCAACAGGCCGGAGCTTCGCGATGAGATGGGGTTGTTGGCAGGGCTGCCATTCCCCCAAATTAACTGCCTTGAAACTGCTTCTTTCTGAATGCTGAGAGCCCACCGTTGGTGCTCAGCAGCCTCTGGCACTCCCCGGCTCTTGTCACAGTCGTCGTGTGGCTCCTGGGACAGGAGCTGCAGCTGGACAGTCGTGCCATGGCTTTGCCGGGACGCTGGCTGCTTGCCGCTGCTGATGAGAAATGAGGGGTCTGTTAATGAGCAACAAGCGTGGTTGGAGGAACTCTGAGACAGACGTGCATGAGCAAGTGTGCAGTTCTAGGCCAACTCTGGGTGACCTCCAGAGATCCCTCCTGGCTTGATTACTTTTCCCCTCATCCCTGTGCTAAGGCAATGGCAGCGCTCACATCCACTTGCTGCCATCCGTCAGGCAGGAGTGGGCAGGAGGCAGCAACCGAGGGCCCGGGCAATAAACACCCCTCTTTCTTAGCTCTGAAAGCAAATCGTGGTGAGCACACTTGGTTGGTGGCCAGGGTTGCTCCTGTGACATAATTCTATGAAACATCAATCCCATGTGTTTAGGGAGGGTGGGCAGAGCCTTGTGATTCTGGGTGTTTCTGACCCGCTGCGTTAAAATGGTGCTTCATCTGGAGCAAATAATCTATTTTTTTCTGTAATTTCCCCATAGCCTTCCTAGAAGAGCTGCAGTGACACTGGGAAATGGTGATTACCACAAAAGGAAAGTGTTAGAGGGTTGGGAAAAGTGTTTCCTCTGCTGGCAGATAAAGAGGATATTCACTGCCCGGCCTTGGAGCATCCTCCTGCGTGGGGATGCCATGATAGGGGTGAGCAGGAAAATGTGACACTGTGGTGGGTGGCATGAGTTCAGCTGCAGGTGGTGGACATCTCCATCTCAGAGGTAGAGATGTCTTCATCAGAATCCCATGATTTGGGGCAATCTCGCTCTGGAGAGAGCTGGCTTTGTCTGAAAACTTGCTTGCCTGGCACGTATGTCCTTGCTGAGCTCAGAACTGGACACAGCTACTGGGTGTTGGTAGGGTCAGAAAAATCCGTGTGTTTTCGCCTTCCCCATGTCTTGAGTCCAAAGCATCAGGTAGTGGGGCTTTTTTGATACAGGCAGGGAAACTCTCTCTGAGCCATGAGGTCCTTGTCCTCCACTGGCACTGGCATCAGCATCTTGTCCTCAGAAAGACCCCAAAACCTCGCCAAAGGACAGCAGTGGTGCTGCAGGACGGCTGGGGATCCCAGGAGCTGGAGGTGTGAGCGTGGGTTGCTCTCCTCTCCCAGTTCCGTTTGCCTGCAAGTCCCCATGACCCTCAAAGCTCAGTTCATGTTAAAATGATTTTACAGGCAGGAGGCAGATGGATCACAGCCGCCCTGCACCGGGAACTGTTGGCACCCCATGACCCCTAGGGACTAACCCCAGCCCTGGGATAGTCGGTGCTCTCTGGCATGGAAGTGCCACCCCGGGACTTTTGACAGGGCGGTGTGAGCCTGGGACAGCCGATCTTCATCCCAGGGGCCTGCTGCTTGTCAGGGGGGCTTACAACCAAACCTGGGCCCAGTGCTCTGAGCATCCCACGTGGGGAGTGCTGCCAAGCTCACATCGGAAACACACACTGGGTCAAGTCCCAGGGGGCTTGGCCTCCCCCACCAGCTGGGACGTGTCACCAGCCCCAGTAGAAGCTGGGGATGTTAACTCCGGCTTGACAGGGCTCTGGCAGCCCAGAGAAAGCAAAGCTTTTGTGCTAGAGCTGAGTTGCTCTTTGCTGTCCAGATAGATGCAAAGGTACCTGAGGGGATGCCCAGGCAAATGCAGGGATGCCTGAGGAGATGCCTGGGAGGATGCAGGGATGCCTGAAGATATGCCCAGGCAGATGCAGGGATACCTGGGGGGGTACAGGAGGGGTCTCCCACGCCCGGGTGGATGCAGAGATGCCCAGGAGAACCTGTCCCTGTGGAGGAATTGAAGCTTTTCCCAGCAGACAAACCCTGCGTGAGGTCAGCATTAGCAACGCGTGGAGCTGGCAGCCGTGAGCGCTTGCCCTGGTGCCAGCAGCCTGTGTTTGGTTGCCATGGCTGGCTGGCGTGGCCAGCAACCGCGGGAGGTGGAGCAGGGCACTAATAACATAACAACTGCGTCCAACTCAATGGCAGTGCCCTGCCAAATTGCCTCTTATTCCAAGGCTTGGTGAGGGTTGTTAATTACTGTAACGCGCGTGATGGGTTTTTTTACCCTCTAGTTTTAACATCACGCTCACGGCGAAGTCATACGTGTGAGCTTTTGCATGATCTTGTGACTCGAGGAGAAGATGGAGCTTTCATGGAAAGCAGTCGCAGTGAGATGCAGGAACCATACCCAGCGTTGTTGTGGGTCACCAGCCTGCCCAAGGGTGGCCAGGGCGGATTTTTATATAAAACCCGGTAAAAGGGTTTTCTGCCCAGTCCTTAGTTCCCCAATGCAGATTTGGGAAGGAGCATCAGTTCCCCAGAGGTGGGGTGAGCTAGGAGGGGGGAGGGGGGGCTGCAAAGTTGCTCACCCAGGAGACCAGGGGTGTCCCTGGCTGGGCAGGGTGCCTTGACAGATCCCACAGACCCAGTCCCCGTGGTTGATTCTTCTGCCCAGGAGAAGGCACCAGCTCTGCGAGGAGATGGGCTCTGCGCTGTTTACACCCCAGCTGACTAAGGGGATCCCCAGGGCAGAGATCAGCCTCTTGCCGTGGCTCCTGCCCGAGAGCTTGCCGAGGAGCCCAGCGGCAATGGGGCCACCATTGCTCTGTCTTTTCCCAGCCTGGGGCTCCATGTTTCTCCTCAATCTGTCGCTGAGCTGGGACAGAGAGTGCCAGGGCATCTCCCCATGGGGTTAGTGCTTGTGGACAGGGTGGGACCTGCCACTCTGCTCCAGGATGTGGCTGCCTGGTGAGTTTGGTGCAGGTGGGAGGGTGACCTGGGGATGCTGGATCCTCTGGGAGGGCTGTGGTGGGCACGGGCCCTCAGCCAGGCTGTCTGCATCCCCAGCTGGAGGACTGCACGCTGCAGGTCTCGCCCTCTGGACACTACCTGGACCTCGACTTGTCCCTGCTAGAGCAGAAGGATGACCTAGAGGGTTTCTACGAGGAGGTCAGGTGAGGCATGTGGGGCACCGGAGCCCTCCCAGGATGAAACATGGGGACTCGACATGTATGTGAGCACCAGGGGCCAGGGTGGTCCCGCTGCAGGTGTTCACATGGTGTTTCCTCCCCGGCTCTAGGAAGGGGAGACGGCCGACCCTCATCCTGCGCACACAGCTCTCTGTCCGAGTCCACGCCATCATTGGTGAGTCAGAGCTGGTCCCTCCTCCGGGCTGGTGTGGGTCTGGTGGCTCAATCCCCTCCAGGTGGGTCTCCATGGTGAGTTTTGACTGGGCTTTAAGTGATGAAGACAAGGACCGATACAGCCCAGGGCTACTCCTACCTCATAAACCACTCCCCAGAGGTGCAGGGGACGTGGTCCCCACGAGGCTGGTGGGGACCTGATGGGTTAATCCCCTCCATCTTCCAAGATCGGGACTTTTGCCTCTTTGGCTGGGAGCCCACCACAGATATTCTGGGTCATTCAGGCGAGCTCTAAATATAGCTTTGCAGGATACAAACAAATAGCTCAAGCGCAGCAGAAAGCACTGCTGCAGCGTCAGGCAGTCCGCTTGGAGGTCCTGCAAAATATTTGGGAGTCTTAGGCCTTTTGTCTCCTTAGCAGGGGGAGAAAACAAGCTCTGAGCAGGGCAATCCTGGCCGGGCATCAGCTGGCCGTGCAAGACTGTGGCCGAGGAATGCAGGAAGGCCGAGTTCGGGGTCATGCTCTTTGCTGGCAGTTCCCAGGCTCTACTTTCCCTCTCGGACGCTCTGCTTTCCTTCTGGGCCACTCTGACAAGCCAGTATGCAAGCGGAGGAAGCTGCCGGGACCTTGTATTTTACAGAGCTCTCATCAGCATGTCTGGAGGGCTCCTTGGATAGCTTGTTTTTGGCTTGCTACAGCTCTAAGCCTGACAAATAACTCGAGATGTTCAGATAGATAACTTTTTTTTTTTTTAGATAAGATTTTTGTATGTGGGAAGCACTGGCTCCCTATGCCTTTGGTCTCCACCCATTGGAGCAGAGCTTTCCAGCTTCCCATTGCCCCAGCTGCTCTGTGCTGGCTTCTGCCCGAAGGCTCTGCCCTCATGAGCACGTAGTCTCCATCCAGTATCCAGCCCAGTGACTGTCCTATTGTCCCTGAGCAGCCAATGTCACGTTACCATCCTTCCCATCCCTATCCTGTGGCTTTTTCCAAGCCATGGGCCTGCTGAAGGCTCCAGGACCATGCCAGGGCTATGCCTGAGGAGGGTCGGCTAAAAGTAGCTCAGCCTCCTGCTCATGTTCCTGTTTCAGTTCTGCGCAGGAAACCAGAGAGGATATTTATGTCATTGCTGGACAGAAAAAAAAAATAATGCAAAATAAGGAAATAGGAAGGTGGCAGAGTCAAAATAAATAGTTGCGGAGCTGCAGCTGCTCCCACCCTGCACGTCCCGGAGCCTCGAGCAATGCTGGCATCCTAGGGTGACAGCACAGGGCTCGAGCTGGGATGTGGGGCTTTCCTGGGCAGCCGGGAGGCTTCCCGAGCCCCAGTTCGGCCCTGCGGGTCGTGCCGTCGTGCCACATTTCTCCGTTCCTTCCAGAGAAGCTGTACAACTCACAGGGGCCGGAGCTGCGGCGGTCCCTCTTCTCCCTCAAGCAGCTCTTTCAGGTATGGTAGTCCCAGTGCAGTGGGAGGGGCTCATGGGGGCTCCCCCAGGGGCTGGTTGCCCATCCCCACCTCCCCACGCTGCACTGACTGCTGGGCTCTGCCACACAGGAGGACAAGGACCTGGTGCCAGAGTTCGTGAACCTGGATGGGTTGACTTGCCTGATCAAAGTGGGGGCAGAGGCCGACCAGAATTACCAGAACTACATCCTCCGGGGTTGGTATTTGGATACAGGGCACCTCTCACCCCTGGGCTGGCACTCTGGGTAGGGGGCCAAGTAGGCAAGTTTGCCTGGGCTACCTTGTGGGCAGCTGCAAGTCCTTGCCCTTGGCGTGGCGACGCTGCGTGGGGCTGGGAAAGCCGTGACCTTGTCAACTCCCTGCCTTGCAGCCTTGAGCCAGATCATGCTCTTCGTGGATGGCATGCAGGGTGTCATCAACCACAAGGAGACCATCCAGTGGCTGTACACGCTGGCAGGAAGCCTGGTAAGCTCCTACTGACCTTGGGGGGATACCTGTGCCCCTGCACCCTGTTTCCCTGTCTGTGGCCATCCCCTTGCTCTGTCCCTCAGGGGCTTTACCTGCCTTTGAGCTTGGTGCCCTGCTACTTTTGGATGTGTCACGTGCTGCTCCCACCCATCTAAAAGTCACCCAGAGTCCCCAAAGCTCCCTGTCCTGATGTAACCTTGTTCTTGGGCACAGAGCTTGAGTGAGCAGGTCCCACTCTGGGTCCCTTCCCAGTGCCATCAGCATCACAGCTGTGGGCTGGTCCCTGGCCCTATTGCCAAGACCCCGGCCCTGGGGCGTAGGCTCAGCCACCCCACAGTGCCCTGGCATCGCGTTGGCAGCCCCCTGCCACTGTCCCAGCTGCCATCCCTTGTCTCAGTATCGCTTGGTGGTGAAGATGGCACTGAAGCTGCTGCTGGTATTTGTGGAGTACACGGAGCCCAATGCCCTGCTCCTCATCCACGCAGTCAACACTGTGGACCGGGCGAGAGGTGGGTGCAGCCCCAGCCACCCATGAGGTCCCCACTAAGGGGATGATGTCCCTTCCTCAGCCTGCATGTCACTTTCACATGTTGCCTTTCCCAGGTGCGTGCCCATGGTCCAACCTGATGGCCATCCTGGAGCAACGCAACGTGGCTGACACGGAGCTGCTGGTGTTTGCCATGACGCTGATCAACAAGGTCTGGGAAGAGGGGGTGGCAAGATGTCCTTGTGCAGCTCGACATGGGTCACACCGATTCCAGCAGTGTCCCTCTTGTCCTGCTCAGACGCTGGCAGCCCTCCCAGACCAGGACACCTTCTACGATGTGACAGACTGCCTGGAGCAGCAGGGCATGGAGCGGGTGGTGCAGCAGTACCTGGGCAGCAAGGGCACCGATCTCGACCTGAAGCAGCAGTTCACACTCTATGAGGTGAGTGGGGCTCCCGCAGGATCTGACCACGAGCCGCATCCCTGTGGGTGCAGGGGTACCATTCCTGGTGCCGTGCCCCACTGGCCCTTCCGCAGAGCGCTCTCAAGCTGGAGGACGAGATGGAAGAGCTGCCCGCGGCGGGACGCAAGGAGCGGAGGAGAACAGAGGAAGGCCGACGTGGATGGCGGTCTCAGGGCAGCTGCCCAGAGCTCAGCCCTGATACCCAGCCACTGGTAGGGTACCCTGGCACCCTGAAGGAGTCCCCCACCAAGGACATCCCGATTCTCCCTGCACCAAGCAGCCCAGCAGAGTAAGTGTGACTGGAGGTCACCCATAGCGGGGATGCTCCTGGGAAGGTGAAGATGCTGGGATGTGATGTGAGCAGCACTTGGGTCCATTCCCAGTGCCATGGTGGGAGGCAGTCCTCTGGGACCTGCTCTCAGTCCCTATCACCTCTCCCCAGCACTGTGGCCGAGAAGGCCATCAGCATCAGCACTAATGTGGCCAACAGGACTTGAGCAGGGATCATCCCCCTGGACTGGGCACTGTGGAGGTCAACCCTCAAATTCTGGATTGAGTTTTGGGCCCCTCACTCCAAGAAAGACATTGAGGGGCTGGAGCGTGTCCAGAGAAGGGCAATGAAGCTGGGGAAGGGTCTAGAGCACAAGTCTTGTGAGGAGCAGCTGAGGGACCTGGGGTTGTTCAGCCTGGAGAAAAGGAGGCTCAGGGGAGACCTTCTCACTCTCGACAACTCCCTGAAAGGAGGTTGGAGCCAGGTGGGGTCAGTCTCTTCTCCCAGGGAACAAGCAACAAGATGAGAAGAGACAGCCTCAAGTTGCACTAGTGGAGGTTTAGGTTGAACATGAGAACAATTTCTTCCCTGCAAGGGTTGTNCTACGTAACACCCTTCTTATCAACACCGCCCTCCGAGGCTGCCAGGGTGGTACCGCTGCTCCGCTGTCACCGGGCCGCCCAGGACAGGGCACCTCATGCCTCTGGCACTTTCCCCTCTACTCCAGGACCGGACGTTTCCTGCCAGCCGTCCACCCATTACTCTCTTCACCCGTGGCGAGCAGCTCCACCCGGCACCCCGGGGCATCCCGGAGCGTCCCCGACGCCGGAGCATCCCGGCGGTGCGTCCCGGTGCGACATCCCGGNTTCCCTGAAGGATTTGAAAGCTGTGGAGATGCGGTGCTGAGGGATATGGTTTAGTGGTGTCCTGGCAGTGCTGGGTTAACAGTTGAACTCAATGATCTTAAAGGTCTCTTCCAACCTGAATAATTCTATGATTCTTCCAGACCCTGTCCCATGAGTATCTACAACAGCGCGTCCAGTGTGCGGCTGTCCCTGGCCTCCCCTCAAGCTGAGAAGGAGCAGCCCTCAGGCCCCGGTGAACGCAGTGTCTACAAGTAAGGAGCCAGGAGGGGCTGGGGGCACGAGGGGATCCCACAGGATGGCTCCCAGGAGTGTGGGGTGCTCCTGTCCTGAGAAGAAACAGGGTCTGGGCAGACACTGGGACTGGAGAGAAGTGTGATGGGGCAGTGGGCATCTGCGAGGGTCCGGCCAGGGATTCCCAGGCATCCTTTGGGAATGCACAGCTCTGCTCCAGCTCCTCCTCACTCTTCCTCTCTGCCCACGCTTGCCCTCTCCTCTGCCCACTCTGTCTGTCTTTCCTTTTGCAGGCTACGCCAAACTGCCCCTGTCTGGTAAGTGCCCGGGCTCTGCACACGTGTGCTCGCTCCTGGCGGGATCCTCCGGCAGAAGCGGGCACTGCCCCGCCTCGCTCGCTGCCCCTGGCACCCACCTTATTGCCCCCAGCACCCACCTCGCTGCACCCATCCCTTGCCTCTCCCCTCTGAGCCCTGCCTGCAGGACCCCAGCCTGCTCCCCGCATCCCCCACGCGGTGATGGTACCTCTGATCCCCCCTGTTCTGAAGTGAGATGACCCTGCTTGGAGTGGCACCCAGGGCTGGCATCGCCATACTGGTGGCAAACAAGGTGGCTCTGGTGATGGGGACGCTGCCCTGTCTTGCCAGCACTCAAAGCTCGGTGCCCAGGCACAGGAAGGGACTCGCTGGGGCTCTCCCAGCTCCCTGTGGACCCCAGGGCTGTGGGGTGATGGCACGACGAGGGTCCTGCGCCAGAGGGCTACCAGGCAGGTGCATGCAAGAGGCATGAGGTCCAGGGGGTTGCCAGCAGTGGGGGCTAACCCCTCTTTTCCCTCAGGCGGGAGGATGCCCCCTCCTTGCATGGGGACAAGCCCATTTTGAGGAAGTTTGAGTAAGTAGAGGCATGTGTGTGTCTCCAGCCATGCGCTTCCTTGGGCCCACACCCGCCCAGAGGCACCTGGGCTCCAGCCACTCACGACATGAGGAGCAGGGGGGTCCTCATGAGTCTCTGCCCGGGTGCCCTCCTGGGTTTTGCAGCTTTTGGATGAGAGTCTGAGTGAGCACCAGGTCCATTGGGACCAATTCGTGATGGTGGCACAAGCCTTCAACTCTCATGGGGTTGCGGCATCCTTGTCCCCTCACCTTGGTGACATCACCTCCCAGGAGGAGGTTGAATCCTCCGAGTTCCTGCTGCGGTGTCGCGAGCGCAGGGGGTTTCCATGCTGCAGTTCTGACTGTGCGGTGTGGCATGGCATGGTTTGCCCTTCATCCCCATCATTACCTTGCTCCTGGCCAACATCTACCCCTGTCTTGCAGAGCCCGCTTCTTGGAGAACCTGGCTGCAGCCCAGAAGGAGAAGATCTCTGCCATGGCCAAGGGACGGCTCGATGTGCTCAGCGATGCTGTGCTGGAGCATCCCGCCGGTCTCTCATGGGACAGGGACAGCAACACCGCTGAGTCCAGCGTGGAGCCATCCAGCATGAGTAGGTGCTGCTGGGGTGGGTGTTCCTGGCTCTGGGCTCACTGGGGACCCTGACATGAGCATTTGTGTCCCCTCTGCCCCCAGCCCATGCTTGTGATACCCAAAGCCGTGGAGGAGCTGGATGGTACTTCCCTGTCCTGCTCCAGCATCTGAGCACACCCTGCCAGCGAGCAGGATCCCAGCTCGGTCCCAGCCTCTCCCGCCTTTCCCTACAGGGTCTTGCCTGGCTCAGTCAGACACCACTGACTCCTGCAGCACCATCTCCTCTGACACCAAGTTTATGTTGGACATGCTCTATGCCAAGGGCTCCTCAGAACCAGGGAAGGAGAAGGTCTTCCCTGAGGTCCCGTCGTCCCCCCTGGTCCAGGGTGAGGCAGAAATGGACACTGAGGGAGGTGACAGCCAGGAGCAGGAAGGTGCCTGGCACCGTGGCAGGGCTCCGGACGGGCCAGTGGCCAGCGCTCACGCCAAGCTGACGCGCGCCATATCCAGCATAGATGCCGAGACCCACACCCAGAAGCTGGAGAACACCGGGATGATGCCCATCAAGAAGGATGTGGAGCTGACATGGGAGCGCCTGGAAGCCAGCCCCGTGCAGCTGAGGATCAAGGACCTGGACTTCACTGATCTGGCAGAAGAAGAAGACTTTGACATCCTGGACACAGGGCCCATGCCTAACGGCTCCTTACTCCCTCCCGGCATCAAAGCAACAAGTGCTGGAGCTCTCATGGTTCCTCCTGCCATCCCTGGCTGCCCACCACCACCACCTCCACCTCCTGCCATCCCTGGCTGCCCACCACCACCACCTCCACCTCCTGCCATCCCCGGCTGCCCACCGCCACCACCTCCACCTCCTGCCATCCCTGGCTGCCCACCACCACCACCTCCACCTCCTTCAGTTCCTGGATGCCCACCTCCCCCAGGGTTACCAGGCCCCTCAGCAACAGATGGCCCCTCCGAGGCCAAGAAGAAGAGGACAGTGAAGCTCTTCTGGAAGGAGTTGAAGCAGCTGGATAGCCCTGTGGGGCTGGGCAGGTTTGGCCAGGAGACACTGTGGTCATCCCTGCAGAACGTCGAGGTCAATGCTGCCAAACTGGAGCATCTCTTTGAGTCACGGTCAAAGGAAGTGCCAGCTTCAAAGGTATCATCAGGCTGGCACCCATCAACCAAGGGGTCTTGAGGGGTGGGAGAAGGGCTGTTAGTTGCTGTTGGGACCTGAGGCATGCACTGTCACCTCTGCCTTGCTGAGAATGGGTACCCAGAGCCTGGAGGCTCGGTGGGAATGGTAATGAGCAGTGCATAAGTTTGGCTCACCAGCAGGTCCCTGATGGACTGCTCATGTCCATGAAGACGAGCCCTTTGCCTGGTTATCTGCATCCGTTCTGTCCTCTTTGCAGAAGGCCATCGATGGGAAGAAGGTTGTGGTGGTGCTGGACCCCAAGAGAAGCAACGCCATCAACATTGGCCTCACAGTGCTGCCACCCATGCACATCATCAAGACGGCCGTGCTCAACTTTGATGAATTTGCAGTCAATAAGGAAGGGATTGAGGTGAGCACAAGAGGAGCTCGGCCCCTCTGAGGTCCTTGTGCATATCATTTCCCGTGTCCAGGAGGCCTCCATGTCATGCCTGTGCTGCCAGCCCTAGGATGACACATCCCATGGTGACATGTCTGACACATCCCTCTCTGCCTGCTCTAGAAAATCCTGACCATGGTCCCAACCGAGGAGGAGAAGCAGAAAATCCAGGAGGCCCAGCTGGCCAACCCTGATGTGCCCTTGGGCTCTGCGGAGCAGTTCCTACTTGCCCTGTCTTCCATCAGCGACCTCACAGCCAGGCTTCAGCTCTGGGCCTTCAAGCTGGACTATGAGAGCCTGGAGCAGGTACAGAGCCATGTACCTCACCTGCCCTCCACCCTCCCACTGCTGCCAGCCCCAGCAGTGCTGAGCGCTGAGCCAAGCGTGTTCCTGTTGGGCACCATCCCTGTCCAAGTACGGGAGGTGCCGTCCTGGCTGAGGATGGGCTGCAGGTCCCCAAGGCAAGCATGGGCTTGGGTTGACCACGAGGTGGTTATCCTCATGGACGAGGGTGAATGCTGATAATTCCAAGGGAGAGGGTGGTCAAGAGATCTCACCTGCCTCTCTCCTCACCCAGGAGATTGCAGAGCCACTCTTCGATCTGAAGGTGGGCATGGAGCAGCTAGCCAAAAATCACACCTTCAAGTGCATCCTGGCCACACTGCTGGCCATGGGCAACTTCTTGAATGGCTCCCAGGTGAGGAGAAGGGCACGGAAGGATATGGCCTGTCGTGAGTGCTGCAAGGACAGGACTAGCTGTGGTGTACGGGTACCCAAGAGGGACCATGGAAAGCTTTGGATGACGCCTGAGGCTGGGTGGGGCTGGTGGGGGCACAGTGGGTCTGCAGACTGGATGTCTGCTGGAGGAGGGATGTGGAAACCCTGCTGAGTCCACTGGGGTTTCAGAGCAGAGGCTTTGAGCTGGGCTACCTGGAGAAGGTCTCGGAAGTGAAGGACACGGTGCACCGGCAGTCCCTGCTCCACCATCTTTGCCAGATGGTGGTAGAGAAGTTCCCAGAAACCACTGACCTCTACTCAGAGATTGCCTCCATCACCCGTTCCGCCAAGGTGAGGCAACGCAGATGACACCCGGGCAAGGTAAGGGGATGGGTCCCATGGCTGCCCAGCTCCACCGGCACGGCCACAGGCTGACGTCTCGCTCTTCCAGGTTGACTTTGACGAGCTCGCCAACAGCCTGGTGCAGCTGGAGCGAAGGTGCAGGGCCTCCTGGGACAACTTGAAGGTGATTGCCAAGCATGAGACCAAGCCGGTGCTGAAGAGCAAGCTGACAGACTTCCTCAAGGACAGCACCCAGCGCATCGTCGTTTTGAAGGTGGTGCACAGGCGCGTCCTCAACAGGTCGGTGGCTCGAGGTCCTGGGGATGTGGTGGGAACACTGTGGTCTTGTTGATGGCCTGCCATAACCAACGTCCCTGCAGGTTCCACTCCTTCCTGCTGTACCTGGGGTACCCGGTGAGCATGGCGCGGGACGTGAAGGTGACGCCCATCTGCAAGCTGCTGCGGGAGTTTGCCCTGGAGTACCGCACCTGCCGGGAGCGTGTCCTGCAGCAGCAGAAGAAACGGGCCGCCCACCGCGAGCGCAACAAGACTCGGGGACGGCTTATCACTGAGGTATGGGGACGCTCAGCTGACCACCACCACCAGGTGATGCCCCCCAAGTTCTCTCTAACACCAGCCTCTCCTCCTGCTGTAGACTGAGAAGTTCTCTGGCGTTGCCGAGGCTCCTTCACCGCCTGCTGTGGTGTCCAGTGGCCGCAAGGAACAGACGGAAGCGGGTCACGAGAGCATGAAGATCCTTCTGACCTCCCCCACGGATGCCCCTGCCCGCCGCAGCCGGGCCAGCCGGGGTAGGAGCAGGGTGGCAGAGGCATTCCAGGCGTGCTTGGCTGGCTGGACACGGCCTGTTACAGCATCCCCATCGTTCCTGTGCAGGGACAGGGCGTGCCACCCCGACCCAGGGGTCTCCAGCCCAAGAGGACGTCCCCAGCTCCCCAGACGATGCTTCAGATGAAATCATGGACCGTCTGGTGAAATCGGTGACTCACAATGCCAATCCCCGGCCCTGCGCCAACAAGGAGCGCAGGAGGTCCCGTGGCAACAGGAAGTCCTGTAAGTCCCATCTTTGTTCCCATGCCCTGTCTCATCTCTGTCCCCATGCTCTGCTCCTGTCCCTGTATTCCGTCCCATCTAGGTGTCGCTGTCCTGATGCTTTCTTCCATCTCAGTGTCCCTGTCCCTATACCCCGTCCCACCTCTATGGTCCTGTCCCTGTGCTCTGTCCTGTATCCCTGCCCCGATGCCCTTTCCCATCTTTGTGTCCCTGTGCCCTGTCCTGTCTGTTCCCATGCCTTGTCCCGTCTCTGTCCCTGTCCCCTTGCTCTACCCTGTCTGTGCCTCTGTTTCCATACCCTGTCCCTGTACTCCGTCCCATTTCCATGTCTCTGTCCCATCTCTGTGTCTCTGTTCCCATTCTTTCTCCCCGTGCCTTGTCCCCTCTCTGTGTTTTTGTCCCCATGCCTTTCATGGCTCCTTGCCCACGGGACACCCCTGACCTTCCAGAAGGTACTCTGAGACCAGACCATGTCACTGCACTCCACTGCCACCCCTCCCCTCTCCAGCACACCAGGGCCACCCTGTCCAGACAGGCACCCGGTGCGTGGTGGCCCTGGCAGCCAGTGTCACTCATGCCACCAGTGCTACCCTCTCCTCTTCCCGCAGTGAGACGGACGCTGAAGAGCGGGCTCAGTGATGACCTGGTACAGGCACTGGGCCTGGGCCGGACACCTGGCATGGAGGTTTGAGGGGGCTGAGGGGTCTCATGCTGCTCCCTGCCACCAGCAGCCCCAGGGCAGGACACGGTGGCAGCTCCTGATGCTCCAGGACAGGCATGCTCTTGCATCCTTGGTCTTGCCTCTAGCTCCTGGAGGTGGGGGCAGCAGGATGGGAGCGATGCCTGGGAGCTGCTCCATGAGGGCTGGGCTGGAGAATGCTCAGTGCTCATGGGTGGAGGCTTGAAGTTCAGCAACAGTATTAGAGGGGTCAAGGGGCTGGACCCAGACTCTCTCTGGGAACTGGGTCTGGCCAATGGCTGCTGTGGCAATAAAGACATCTGAAACGCTGCTGGTGTCCCTTGTCCATGCGCCTGGGTCACCCCACTGCCAGGCTGGGATGCTAGAGGCGCTTGATACCATGGGCTGGAGCAGGCAGGGGTGGAGTGAATGGCAGGAGGGAAGGGGTGATGCTCCCTCCAGCATCCCTGGGAAAACCATCAACATGGTCCTGAGCAGTACCTGGGGGCTGCCAGAGATGTCCTGGGGAGCCTGGTGTCCCTGTCTCCTGAGGAGCCTCATGCTGCTGGGCCACACCAATATCCGTCCTACTGCATTCCCAGCCCAAGGCAAGCTCTTGGTCCGCAGCAGCCAGCCCTGTGACTTGTCCCTCCCAGGGACAGTACGATCCCCTCAGGGACACTGCCAGGAGGAGCGAGGACTGCTGCCAGGCTCAAGGCTGCACACTCCAGCGCAGGAGCAGTGGATCTAACAGCAAGGCCACGATGTGTGGAAATCAAGAGGATGTGGCCCATCTTAGACCTCACCTCTCCCTTACAAACTTCTCCTGGGTCTGAGGCAGGTCATTCCCCTCCCAGAGTGGGTCTAGCGCACAGCAGCCACCTTGCCCACTGCAAACCGGGCCCTGGCCAAGCTGCAAGCCTTGGGAACGCTTCCCTTTACTTGGCAGGTGGGCTGCCTCGTTATGTAAATGCTTCCAGGGTGGCATCTGCCTGTGCCTGTGGGACCTGGGAGATGTCCATGCAGGAGCATGCAACCTCCTGACTCGTGCCATCCCAGGCAGGGATTAAAATCCACGCTGGATGGTGGCCATGATGCTCCCCATGGGTGCCAGGTGGTGGGTGGGTGTGTGCCACCTCTGCGCATCCCCTTCTGCCAGCTGCAGTGCTCTGGGCACCATTACCCACAGTAAAGGCATTTTAGACCGTTGTTATGTCATCAATTGTGGCAGCTCCACCTTGATAGTGCCTCCAGCCCTGAATCCTGCACTGCAGGTCTCTGCGGCGTTCAAGGAATGACCAAAAACTCCACCAGCCAGGGAAGCTTCTTCCTCCTGCCGAACCTCTGCCCAGGAGTGTCCCTCTCCCACGAGACTGGACATGCCAGTGGCCTCAGGGGAGCTGAGCAACACCAGCCTCTCTCAGCTTGCCATGTGCCTGAAGTGTTCCTAGGTGGCTCTGAGGACATCAAGAAACCATGCCCAGAGCTGGAGTTGTCCCAGAAGTGCCCCAAGCCACGGCCTGGCTCTCCTCCCCTCTGGGTGCTTCACTTGAAACCCAAAGAGTGGGTGAAGAGGTCACACCAGGTGACACCGAGCCACTTAGATGTACAAGAAGGAGAGAGGGCTAGAAAAGCAACTACCCAACGCCCCTGCACCTGTCTCAGGTCCCTAATGTGACATTACACATGTGACTGTTCCTCCCAAGTGCTCACTGATGGAAACAGACAGGGGGGCAGGAAATGCCCCCGCATCCCCAAACGCTTTGGCAGGACTCATGGTCATGTCCTCATCGAAGGCCTCTGCCAATCCCTGTTTGTTTTTTTTCCACCTGGGTTTTTTTTGCAGCCTTGATGATATTTCCAGGATTCCCAGCTCCAGGCACACGCTGCCCTTGAGCGGTGCCTGAAGTGCTTAGTTTGGCCATGGCGCAAATGGCTTATGCCAAAAAAACACCGGGCAGGGACAGACTCCCCCTCCAGTGTGGGAAGGAGAGGAGGAGGTGGTGGTGGTGGTGGTATTGTATGCTGGAGGCTCCTTTGCAAGCAGAGGCAGGTTTGTGGGCTCTCGGGTGAGGCTTGGTGGGGGACCTGGGGCATGGGTGGCATCAGCAGACCCAGGTTTGGGGTGCTGCACCCCCAGGAGGATGCTCCAGGTGGGATGAGGTGGCCATGCCTGGGCACTTCGAGGCACCCAGCACCTCAGCCGCTGCCCACAACCAGGCTCAGCCCTTCCATGACTCCTGGCCACGCCAAGCCTGGAGCCACCAAGCTCCCGTCCTGCTGCCACGAGGGGGCATGGCGGCCACGCGCACGGTGAGGCCAACCCAAACGACGCCTCCTGGCCTGCTGCTCTTGGCCTTCGATTTGCTGTTCTCCCCTTCCCGGCACCCAGGGAAGCTGCGCCCATCTCCCCTCACCCCACCAGACGTCCTGCCGCTTTCATGTCCCTGGAGAGATGACAGCCGTGTCCTTGGTCCCGGCTGTTCATCTTGCTGGCTGGGACAGGCGCCCAGCCCCCTGCGCTTGGCTGTCTCCAGCCCTCGGCCCTGGCCCCCATCTTGCTCTGGCCCCCTTCCAGGCAGCAGGGACGAGCAGGGGACACTGGGGACAAGCCCGGCTCCACTTGCTGTTGCCTTCACCCTCCTCTGCAGCGGTTTGGTGGTGGAGACCTGCTCCACAGATGTGCTGGAAGATGTCCCCTACTTCCTCTGTCCCACCCTGCCCTCCCTTTCCACAGGACTGTCCCAGCACAGAGCCTTCTTTGCTGCCACGCTCCAAGGTTGACTTCAGCCCTGTGCCACGCAGGCATGTCCCAACTGCCGTCCCCAAGCTCACGGGGGGACCACCTGTGGACATGAGCTTGTGATTGCCGTGAAGCCTCACCACCTTGCATAAGAAGCATCATTCCCACCAGGGACACACAGGTCAGAGCCATTCAGAGCACTTCTTCCAAGCCCCAGTGCAACCCGACCACCTTCCAGGAGCATCACTATCATCTGCATCCCTCCCCAGACTTCCTCCTGTTGTCTCAGCTGGAGGAGTCCTCCTGTACCTCCTGGCCTCAACCCTCTTGAGCAACCTGGGGTTGGCAACGGCTCTGCAACTGCCTTCCCCACCAGAGGTGTGGGACAGGAAGCAGGTTACAGCTGTCATGACCTACTGCCCTCTTCCCTGGGGGCAGAGGCGGCAGGATGTCATCTGGAGCATGGCCCAGCTGGATTCCTCTGGGATCTGTCTTGAGGCCAAGGGGGAGCCACATTTCCCCTGTCCCCATGACCCTAATATCTAGGTAGATGCCCTGTGATGAGCACAAGAGATGGGAGGGCTACGCTGTGCTGGCAGAGCAAGTCTGACATGAGCACCACATGAGCCCAAGGACATGGAGGGTGAAGAGTACCATGTATTAGCAGATCTGGGAGCACCCTGGAGTGTCACCAACGCTTCCCAGTCACACTGAAGGAGAAAGGTCCCTACAGCCCAAAAGCAGCCCTTTTTTGGAAAACTGTGATGAAGAAAACTCGATTGGCAAAGGTGCTACCAAGGACACGGTGACATAGGGTTCTCACTGGAGTGGAAAAGCTTGAGGTCAGGCTGGGGAGTGGCTTCCCAGAAGGTGAAACCTCTCCTGAAGCCATGAATGTGGCTGGAAGCTGAGCCGTGTTTTGTAAACATCTGGAGATTTTGCACAACATGAAAAAAAAATGTCAGAAACAGGAGTTTGCTGAAGATGAGGGGATTTGCAAAGAGTCAGACCTGGGGCCAGCACTTGGTTGGATGCTCCATGCTACCAGCAACATTGACCTCGGCGGCAGCATCCCGGGAGCAGATAGGCCCTACCAGGAGCTGGGGAGGGGTTTGGGCTGTACTGACAATCCAGCCAGGGTGCATGCAAACCCCCATAGATGGAGGATAAAAGCCTGGGACTCAAGATAATCCCACCAATGTGGAATCAGATGCATGGGATGAGGAGCACAAGTGGTCACCTGTATTTTACAGCAGAAAAACATAAGCAAAGCTCAAAAAAATGTCCTTGGTCATGGCCCGAGGTAAGTTGGAAACAAGGGATGGAAAGTCTTTGTGGGAGAAGGTGGAGAAGATCGCAGTACAAGGAGATAAGGTGGCTCCTCAGGTGGCTGTGGCTCAGATTGTCTATGCCATGGGAAGTGCCTCCAGGCTGAGCTTTGATAGACGCTGCATTTGGTTTTCATGCCCTGGGCTTGGGGAAGGATCATGGGGACATTCAATAGCTGAGTGCAGGACAGGCTTCCTAGAGCTAAGCCTAGCTTAGCTGAATCACAGCCACCCCAGATCTGCCCTCCCAGGAGAAGAACACCACAGTAACAGAACTCGCACGCCAGCGGCGAAGTTCAACCAGAGCCAGTAGAACAGCGCAAGTTCAGTGGTAGGACACAAATACTTGATGCTGGAGTAATTAATCACTGTCCTCTGTGAGACACTTTGGGTCAAAACGAGAGTTAATTCTAGGCAGTGCAATGGCCTTTGTCACTCTTGAACTGTCTCCTGCCCCAGACAAAAAATGGGGCCCAGTGTCCCACATCTTCACTGTGAAGGAGGGTGGACCTACATCCGTCCCAAGGGCTCTTTGCAAGTACAGTGTGGGAGAGAAGGAGCCTCATCTGCTTTAGTTAGAGAGGGACCTCTCCAGCATCCCCTTCAAAGTTCATGGTAGGTATCCAGCCCACAAGTGACATCCAAGGGGGTCCCAACCCCGTGGTCCCCTTTTCTGAGACAACTGCTCCTGGGGAAGGACTATATCCTGTGGCTGGTGTGAGGAAGCAAGTGCTGGCACAAATCTCCGTTGGTGCTGAACAGACAAAAGCCCTCTGTTAGATGCTAACCTGGGTGGTGTTTCCTAAGGAGATAACAGCCCTGGAAGAAGGACTTGGTGTTTGAGAGAAGATTAAGTACCTGTGGGAGCAGCTTGAATGAATCGTGTCCCTCATGGGCTTAGAGCCCCTGGATATGGCTCACGGCACTTTGAAAACAATGTCATGAATCTTCCACAGATGAGATTAGGGAGTGGGACAATTATCTCAAAACCTGTTAGTCATGGGAGGCTCCAGGGAGCTGAAGGAACAGCCTCAGGCAAGGGGAGCACTAGGAAGGTGTTGTGTCCCATCCCCTGTCGTCCTGTCCCCCCCCCCCACCTCCCCCGGGAACCTGGGTGAGCAGCCCCATGAAGTGTGGGAGGTGGCTGCAGTGGAACTAGCCCTGCTTCCCCTGAGACAGATGAGCTGTAATTAGCAAAACGGGTACAGGTACGGAAGAGCTCAAGTAGGTCGAAAGGTAATGGGGCTATCACTGGCGTTTCGTAACAGTGTGAAGGGGCTGGGAGGTACCCTCTGGTGTTGAGCAACGAGATGATGAACAAAGCCAGGCACTGTCTTCAACAAAGTAGCCACCAAGGTCACCCTAGCCAGATACTGGCCCTTTTAGGAGAGCTGGGAAACAGCCAGAGCCAGCAAAGGGTGGTCCAGCCCCACCCCACCAGACCTCCTGGTGAAAGCATCCTGGAAAGCCCTGACTTTGGCCAACCGAGCACACCACGGCTATCCGCAACCCATCTTGGCCGCAAGAAGGGTATCCCAAAACCGTGTGTGAGGAGCTCTGGAAGGGAGGGATGAATGGACACCCAACCCAGCTCTTAAGGAGATGGGTGCATTTACATTGCAATTTGCAAAAGGCCACATCTACTCTTTGTGAAAAGGTGTCATCAGAGCGGACTCCACATTCTGCCTGTCTCTATTAAACACAGTAGCCCTGATCCCACTCCCCTGCGTGCCCCAGCGTCTCTGGCTTGGACAGGGTGGAGAGGGACTCTTCCTCAGGAGACCACGTCTTTGGAAAACAACTTTTCTCCAAGGAGATTTTCCAAGTCCCAGTGAAGTGATGAGGTGGGGAAGTTTAGCAGGGTCCTCTTCAGAAGCCAAGTTCCCCAAGGCTCTGGCTTGCGGCCACCTCCACCATTTTCACCCAATGCCATGAGAAAGCAGATTCTGGTGTGAGAGCCGGTGGCCAGGCTGTTGGGAACACCCCTTCCCCTTCTCTACCTCACTGACATTCCCAGCATTCCCTCGCCTGGAAAAGCTGGGCCACGAATCCAGCTGGGTCCTACCACCGCACCTCGGCAAAACCACCCCAGCCTGTTTGACGATGCTCTTCTCTAGTGCTGCTGCTGTCACCACTGATGGAATGTGTTTGTCCCGCCGGTGCCGTGGGGGTCACTTCCAAGAAAGATAGCATAGGTATCACCACCGCTGCACCAGGGCTTTCAGGTTCTGAATGGGGCAGCTGCTCCAGGATCAGAGACTGGTGTCGATGCAGGCATGCAAAAGCCTCTCGCCCTCCGTGCCGAGGGCATCGAGGGTCGCGCCGACAGTAGGGACACGCCAAGGATCACCACGTACAGAGGTTTGGTGAAATACTGAAGTGGGTGCTTCATAAAGCAAGTCCAGCGGCGGCAATCACCCCATGTAATAAACCTGGAAAGGAGAGGACTTTGTCCCCCAACCAGGGCGGTGCGGGAACCTCCTGCAGGCACACACTGGAGATGGCACGGGCCTGGCACCCAGCACTGTGTGGTACAGCTTCTCTCGAGCTGCATGGCACCGACAAGCTGAGAGCCGTGCCGCAGCCCCAGGATAACACGAGGTAGCTGGGGGGCGGGGTGCTGAGCCATGGCATGGGGTTGTTAGCCACACATTGGGGAACTGATTCACACCCTACCCACTGACTCTGGGCACCGGCTGGCCACAGTGCCAGGACCCCGGTGGCACATGGCCCGGTGCCTGTGTGGTGCTCCCCGAGCAGCCGGGCAGGCTGTGGGGGCGCCACCCTGCAAAGGGAGATGCCGATGGAGGAGTGGCCCCAGGGGAAGTCCTGGCCCTGGGTTCCTCTTGTCCATGTGACACTGGCACTGGTGGCACTGGCTCACTGGTTCTGGCAGCGGGCAGGGGACTGAACGCAGTGCCAAGAAGCTCTGCCTGGCATGGGCACCGAGCCAAAGCATGCCGGGCTGAATCTAGCCAAGCTGAGTTGTGCCAAGCTGAGCTAAACCGAGCTGAAACGGGTTAAACCAAGCTGAGCTGAGCTGTGCGTACCTAGGTGGCATGATGTCCTGAGCTGTGTTGAACTGAGCTGAGCTGAGCTGTGTTGAGCTGTGCTGAACGAGCCAAGTTGAGCTGAGCTGTGCCCACTCCAGTGGCATGATGTCTCAAGGCAGGCTAGAACGAGCTGAGCCGTGCAGCGTCAAGCCAAGCTGTGCTGAGTCAGGCCGAACCAAGCTGAGTCGAGCTGAGTTGTGCCTACTTAAGTGGCACAGTGCCCTGAGCCATGTTGAATTGAGCTGTGCAAGCCGAGCCATGCCGAGCTGAGCCATGTTGAGCTGAGCTGTGCCCACTTAACTGGCACGATGTCCTAAGCTGTGCTGAGCTGAACCAGGCTATAGGTGGCCTGATGTTCTGACCTGTGCTGATCTGAGCCCTGCTGAGCTAAGCCGTGCCATGCCGAGCTTAGCCATGCCTAAGTGGCATCATGTCCTGAGCCATCCTGAATCGAGCTGAGCTGAGCCATGATGTATGTGACGTGATGTTCCAAGCCATGCTGAGCTGAGTGAAGCTGAGTTGAGCTTAGCCATGCCTGGGTGCTATCAGGTCCTGAGCTGTCCTGAGCTGTGCTGAACTGAGCTAAGTTAAACTGAATTGTGCCTACCTAGGTGGCACAATGTCCTGAGCCAGGTTGAGCTGAGCCAAGCATGATAAGATGAGCCATGCCATGCTGAGCGGTGCTGAGCCATGCCTACCTAGGTGGCACAACGTCCCCAGACTCTGCTGAACCGAGCTGAGCTGTGCTGAGCTGAATCCTGCCTACCTAGGCAGCATGACATCCTAAGCAGTGCTGAACTAAGCTGGGCTGGGCTGAGCTGTGCCTACCTAGGCAGCACAATGTTCCGAGTCAGGCTGAGCTGAGCCAAACCGTGCTGAGCTGAGCCGTGCCTCCCTAGGCGGCACAACGTTCCGAGTTGTGCTGAACTGTGCTGAGCTGAGCCGCGCTTCCCTAGGCGGCACAACGTCCCAAGCCNTTGCTGCCGGTGGCGGGCAGAGCCGTCCTGGTCACAGGTGAGTGCGGGGACGTGGCCGGCCTCGACGCCTCGACGGCCCCGGCGAGGGTTCGGGGTCAGTGGGGAGCGGGGCATCCCGTGGGCACTGCGATGGTGCTATGAGTTGGGGTCACAATGAGGTGCCGCCATCCCCCCGGGCCACGGGCTTGCCTGGGTGCCACCATCCCCCCGGGCCACCAGGATAACTGTGTGCTGTCTCCCAGGCCACCAGCTCCTGCTCATCTGTCCTTATCGTCCGCATCCAAACCAGGTTGTACCTGCTCTTGCCCTTGCCCTGAAGTGAGAAGGTTTTAGAGTTATGCTTGCTCCTGCAAGCAGCAAACAGGCTTGAGAGCTCAAATACTGACTGCCAGTTGCACTGTGGTTCTGGGAGCAGCTACCTTTGAAAGGTAGGAGAGATTGGATGGGACATGTGGTGGGGCTGGCACAGAGCTGAACCGCTGGTTTAGGACCACCTTGGCCAGCCTAAGGGTTGTCCTCTCCTCCTCCTCTGGAGCTGTATTTGTTCTTAGAAAGCTTCTTGTGATATCTCTAGAGGCTACAACGAAGCTGGCTACCTGGGGTTGAGCACCACTGCTTCATCCAGAGTGCTGTCCTAGGAGCTGCTGCAGGCAAACAAGGCTGTTCCCAGTCTTTGTGGGGAATCCCTGGGAAGTGCTGCCCAGCTGCTGCCCACCTCCTCCTTGGGATACCCCAGCCTTGCTCTATGGGGTAGGTAGTTCTGCAGGGAGTGGGATGTGCTCCCAGCCCAGGCTGCACACACCCCTGGCTTGGTGGCTGAATCTCTTTAGGCTATGTTGGTATACGAGTGCTTTCCCCTCTGCTTCCTCCTGGCAGCAGGACTGGAGGCTGTTGAAGGTGGCTGGGGCCAGCAGGTACTTTGATGTGAGGCCATGGCAGCAGCCAGGGGGTGAGAAGGAAGCCCTGGAGCTGGAGTGGATGTTGCTGCAGGTGTGCTGGGAGGGTGCTGTGGGCTCTGCATGGAGGCGAAGGGGATGACCCTGGGCATGTGAGGGCGTGACCTTGCATGTGCTCCCAAGGATGGCAACCCCCATCCTGGTAAGAACATCTGGCCTGAGCTTGGAGACCCCTGAGTTGGAGGATGGGGTTTGCACATTTCCTCAAAAGTTGGGTCTTGTGATAGGGAACCTTTAAGAAGAAGAGGTGAGCAGTATCCCCCATCCAGCTTGATGGACTCCACGGTGCTGGTGAGAAGCAGAGTGAAGCCTCTCTGGAGGAGGAAACTTGGAGGAGCAAGGCAGCTCAAGATGAATGAATGATTCAACCGAGTGAAGGTCAAAGCCATGGTGGGGCAGGGTTGCCTGGGGAGGACACGTCTGACAGCCGTGTGCTCGCAGGTGCCCTGTGGCTCACCAGGTCAAGCCAGCCGTGGCTCTGTGGCATTGCCTGTATAATTAGTGAGTCAGTGGCTGGAACAGTGTGTTCTTGCCTTGGTGCATTGAGGTGACACCTCGGCAGCTCTGGTGTGTTTGCTCTCGGCTGTAAATACTTTGTGGTTTTACCTGTTCGAGGTGCAGCCCGTGGTGCGGGATCAGCATTTCCTCACCGCGGCTCCAGCAGGTGCCTGCCAAGGGGCAGATGCGAGGGCTGCTCTGCTGGGGATGGCATCCCTCGCTCGAGTATTTGCATAGCAATTAGCCTGATTCTTTGGCGGATTAATTCCAGACACCTCCTGGCAACTGGGTGTTGAGCGGCTGCTGGTGTCTCCTGTAAGAATAGCCAGAGAGAATCAGGGCAGGAGTGAGCTCTGTGGACGGCAGCCTGTCCTTCCCGCACCTGCCCAAGGGGAGCAAAATGCAGCAGAGGGAGAGGTGTGGAGTTGGGTGCCTGGGATTTCTGGGCATCAGTGAAGGTGTGTGAGGTTGGGGACAGGGTTTCTGTCATGCTGGGTGTTGCGCTGGACCCTGCAGGTCCAGAGAAACGCAGCAAAGTCCCCTTCTGATGCCTGCCATGGACCCGCACAGGTCCCAGCCCAAAAATCTTTGGGTGTCTCTTCTAATATACACTTCTTGGCTGCTGGTTTAATCCTGTGGCAGGGAGTAGCACAGGTTCAGTGATGCTTCCCTGGAGCATGGGAACTTGACTGGAGTGCTGTTGTACCTCCTGGCTGAGGTGTCTCAGCTCTTCCAGCTGCCTGCTCTTCCAGCTGCCTACTCTCCCAGACCCTGTGGGGACAAGCCCAAGTTGAGCTCTGCATGTGATGCTCCAGCCCCATGTGCTGGTCTGGACAGCGCCAGTTAATCAAAACTTAGTTTAGGGAAAAGATTGGTGGAAAGCGAATGGTGCAGCTCAGTGGGAAAGTAGCAAGCAGATGTGGAGCTGCTGCAGAGCAAAGCTGTTGGCCCTGCCGTAGCAGCAGGGACTGGAAAGTTGTGGTGTTTCTCATCTGTTGCAAGTTTGCATTTCAGGTGTTGGGTTTGGCTGGAGCGGGGATGGGCAGCTGCCTGTTTGTGCCTGCTGCTGGAGGGGAGCAAGAAATGCTGTGATCTCCCGTGGTGCATCCCTTGGGATAGCAAAGTAGGTGGTCACTCGTCCCTGTGGTGCCATATTTATCTGTGGCTGTGATCTTGAGGCTCTTACTCTGCATCCCGATGGTCCAGCTTCTCCAGGAGCATGGCTCTGGTGTACGCAGCCGGGCTGGGGAGGGAGCGGGGGGGAGAAGAAGGAAGGAAAGTGTTAATGCTGCCTTCCTAGGGGAGGTCACAGCTGTTTGCAGTGAGGAGGAGAATGCCCTCCTGTGCAGCTGGCCTGGGAGAGGTCAGCCCCTGGAATTCGTTTGGGATGAGGAGGGGAGCGGAGATCAGCTGCTCTGGCCCGGGGCTGGGAGGGAGGCAGCAGCCATCTCCATGCTGCTCTTGAGATGCTCTCCTGAGCCTGCCTGTGAGCCCAAATTTGCCTCAAAGACCAGCCCACGGTCTGGCACAGGCACTGGCCAAATGCAGAAAGATGCAGTGACCCCAGCTAATGCTGGTGGTGCAGGTGTGTGCTGGTGGCTCACCAGGAGAAACCTTCCTCTGAGCATCAAAGAGCTGGTTTCTGTGTGTTCCCCTTCCTAAATCCCAGACCAGCACTGTTGAGTGTCTAGGAGTGTGTTGGAGTCCCCCTGAGCCATGTGAGTGAGGAGTAAGGGTGTTGCTTGTATCCCTGGTTTCCTTCCTATCAGGAACTGATATAAAAAATGCCCTAACCTCTGTAGCCTATGTGAGGGTGACACCTGCAAGAGCAGCCTTGGAGGGGGGTGATGAACTGCCGTGGCTTGGCTGCTCCACATCCAAGTTGACAGCACTTCACACAAGATTTGGCTTTGATCCGAGTTTAGATGTGAGCCTAGCTCATCCTTTGGTCCCTGTGGTCTTTTAGTGGATGCCTATGAGTCCAGGGAAACTACCCAGCACGATTTGGTTTGGTGTCTGGAGGTGGCAGAGGAGTGGCTGTGAGTATCCTGGGGCTCCACTGTGCAGCTGGAGCTATTGCAAGCCCCTTGCTGTTGTGTAGCTCTGCCGCGTGCCGCTGCCAGGGGTGGGTTTTTAGACAGTAGCCAGTTGCCCAATTTATTGCAGATCCACCTGAATTACACAGCTCTGAAATAACCCAAAGACACAGGACTACTGCCTGAGGGAGGTAACTTGGGTTTCCTGCATTGTTGCTTTTCCTTGGTGTAGCCTACAAAGCCTGGAGGTACCTGCAGACCCCAACAAATCATCTCTCTGAACAAAACTGGTTGGCAGGTCAGGCTGCTCCAGACCCAAATCAACCAGGTTCTCCTTTCTTCTCCTCCATCCTCGCTGCAGGGGAAACGTGGTTTTCCTGGTGAGGCTCTCGTTACAATCGCACGCCCCATTAACAGCCTGAAATGGGTCAGAGCTTCAGATCGTGTTCAAGGTTAACGGAGGTCTTGCAACTTGATAGTAGTCAAGCGGAGCTTCAACGTTTCCCATGAACTCAACAGATGTTGAAGCATCTGGTAACCATGGCAGGATGGAATGATTCAGTCCAGATGTTTGGATTCTCACTGTTCTGCCATGAAGGTAAATTACTTTCTGTGGTGAAAGAACAGCATCACTCCTCTCTGGACATGGCTGTTGTCTTAAGCACTTGGTTCAGCTGAAAAATGAGTCAGAGATGTTAACGGTCCAGAATTTGGGGCATTCGAGGGATTCCTGCTGGTTCTGGGATGAGCAGCTCTGGAGCAACGGCATGGCACTTCACAGCCTCTGCTTGGTGCTGAGCCTGCCAGCAGCCCTGCAATGAGTAAGGCTTTGTGCAAAGACACTCTAGCTCTCCACAGGCAGCTTCTGCTCCACTTCTGGAACTGGTGAGCCAGCTCTGAGATACCTAGGGTCTTCCCCAGGCTAAGTGCAAGCTGAAAATAGATTGTTCCCTGGAAGTGCTCTGGATTTTCCAGGATCTATTAAAAATTAACAGTAGAGACAACTGCTCTTACAAGCTGAGGTGGGGACAGGACCAAAACCAAACACAAACTCCAGCCCTGGTGTATAAGCAATCCCTTGTGTATTTAAAGAAGAAAGCAACATTTATCTCTCTAGTGATGGGTTTGGCTGCGGTTTCTGGGAGCAGAGCAGGAAACCTGTGTTCTCTGCCTGTCTTTGCAGGGCTGAAGCTCTCCCCCTGCTTCGTCAGCAGCCCTTCACGGCTTTAGGATTCTTCCCCTTGCTAGCTTTCTTCGGAAAGCAATACCTACCCCTGCTCACCACAGATGTTTAGGTATGTGCAAGCCACTTTGTCCTGCTTACCTATTAAAAAAAGAAGCCTGCTGAGGGCACAGACCTGTTGGGGTGGTTTGTTTTAGCTCCGTTAACCAAAACTGATGAGCACAGCTAATTAGGAGGAAAAGTGCCTTGAGGTTGCACAATGTGGGAGAGCAGAGTTGGTAGAGAAGCCTAAAGTTGGCTTGATGAATGCTCAGGGTTACACGGGGACATGAGAGCAACAGAGCAGAGGCTTCCCTGCAGAAATGAGATTGTCAGATGGGAGCGGATGCTTTGGAAGGAGAAAAGTGTCGGCAGCTGCTGCCCTCTAGTCCAATGAGCAGCACCTCTTTAATGAGGTCTGGGATTGTTACCCACTGTCGAGTCCAGCTCCTCTCCAGCCAGGAGAGCTGTGCTTCTTTCATGACTGATAGTGCAGGGGTGATGGACTTGACCAGCCAGAGTTTGGCTTGAGCAGGGAGGGGTCTTCAAGGTGCCTCCACCAAGCCTGGGCAAACATTTGCCTTCTTCCCATAGTCTTCTTTCATTGTTGGTCCCAAAGGCCAGCTGGGGGACCTCTGCTTGCCCAGCTGACCCATGCAGGGCTTTCATACCTCTTTACCTCCTGACATCCCTCCTGCAATCTCAGATCTGAAACTGTATAAGGTGGAAAATGCCCCAAACTATTGCCCTCATGATCTCAAGTGTGTTGCTAGAGGTGCAGTTTGGGGCTTTTTTTTAACCTTGCCCAGCACAAGCCTGTTACCTCTTCCTCTGGTCCCCCCGCTCTGGCTGCTATGGTACATCCATCATCTCCAATTCCCGTTCTTCTGTGTGTACTTCCACATGCAATATATCACTTCTGCTTCCTTCTCCCCTGGAGAGCTGCCAGCCCCTAAGCTTTATCAATGTCCCTGATGGG
Organism: Baryphthengus martii; assembly: GCA_013396935.1. Lineage (NCBI taxonomy): Eukaryota > Metazoa > Chordata > Aves > Coraciiformes > Momotidae > Baryphthengus > Baryphthengus martii. The sequence goes on from VWZK01022074.1 coordinate 51,117, forward strand.
AGCCGGCTGCCCCATTGCACGTGGTGCTATCCTGGGACTTGTGGTCTCTAAGGCTGTAATCTTGAAAAGCACTTTTCAGCTTTACAGGCTTTGTGGTGGGTGGGTGCTCCCCAGGCAGGCTGGGGGTGGAGAGGGGTGGGCTGGGGAGCTGAGGTCCTGAGGGAGGTACCTGCCCTGATGTCTTCTGTGGATGCATTGAATGTCTGGCCTCTTTCAAGCCTTTCTCTGTTCTTCTGGTGGTGATTTTTGTCATGCTGGGTTTCTCAGCTTCCACCAGCCATGTGCTTGAGTAGATGTGTGATCCCTCCCTACCCTATTTCTCTGCTCCTGTGATCATTCTTCAATCTGGCATAACCATCGCCCCATTCACATCTGCTTCTCATGACTGCGTCCAAAGCCACCATGACCAATAGTATTTGCTCCTTTCCAAGGTCCCAGATATCAGGTGGGGACAAGGTCTAACCTGAGGTGTGACTTCTTCCTGTGGTGACTTCTGTCTCCATTTGCTGGTGTGCTGGGTTCTGCCTGTGCTGCCCCAGGGCAAAGGGCATGTGTAGGTGCTGCCTTGTGCATCACCCTTCAGCCTGGGTCAGCATGACTGTGTCCAAGCACATCAGCCTGGAGGGCCACCTTTGTGTATTTTGGGGCAAATGCCTAGGAGAAAAAATAGCTTAATAGCTTTCAAAATCTGTCTTGACTGAAGTTCAGTTGATGCTCACTCAAGTATTTGCTTAGGTTTGTTTTTAAAAAAAATCAAACAGCAAAACAACAAAAAAATCCTACCAAAACCGAGCTCCACATGGGTCTGGAAGGTGCACGAGAAAGCACAGTTGGTGAAACTGCAGAACTCCCTGTGGTGTGGGGATGGGCAGGGTTTGCAACCATTTTTCTGCTTACCTTGATGTATGGTGGGAACTTATTCTCATGGCAAGAGGAGCAATAAGACGGCTTCTTACAAGCAAAGTAGAATTTTGTCATCAAAACTCCCCCTGAACTGGTACAACTCCATTGAAACTGCTGTAACTTTATTGTGGTGCCGCAAACTCCAAGCTGTTTGACATCATGATGCCCTGAGCTTGCACTGGAGTGACTGCTGTGGCTGGTACTGCCCCAGCCTGGCTTTGTCCCTGCTGGTATCACCTGTCCCAGCCCCTTGTGACTTGTCTGCCTCCATGGTGGGGTGAGTGGAGTGGAACCCTATTCTGAGTGACAGTTCAGGACTCTTCCTTGACTGACCTGATCCACCATGTGGCCAGAGGTTCTCCTGGTGCTGTGGTACTTTCACCTAGCTAGAAAGATCCTCCCTGATATGTCCTGGGGTGATGATGGCTCATGGCAGTTCACATAGAAGAGCCAGTCTTACTTTCTGCTGCTGGTGGATGAGTCAGCACTGCCTGTAGCAGATCTTAGGCATGACCTTCAGCCTCTCCTTGTGGGCTTCTGGGGCCTGATGTGTTCTCACACATGGGAGATGGATATGGGGTTTGGTTGGTGTTCTTCCAACCTGATGGGAGTCCCTGGGGAGCTGTTTTGCAGCCCAAGGATGCTCCCAGCAGGTGTCCCAGACAGGACTTTGCTGCCACTGCCTTGTTCCCCAGAAGCATCCTCAGTGCCTCATCCTGACCATGGCTGGTGGACCTCTCTGGCTTCCCATCCCAGCTCCCATACAGCCTCTTCCTCTCCAAGAGCCAGGTGAACATCTTACTGGTAGAGCCTGGTGGAGCTGTCCCTGGGCCGTGCATGTCCTTCCCAGCGACAGCTCTTGCTGATGGATGGCTTTTGCAGCTCGCTGGCTCTGTGTTCCCGGTTCGCCGTGTTCCTTCCAAAGGTGATGATTAACCCGGTTATTGCCACAACTCTTCACACCTTCCTCTTCTCTGGGGAGCATGCATTCATCCATCCAGCGCCAATTAGCTCTGATGTACAGACTGCCCTGTCCCAGGCGATGTCTGTGCTGCCATCTTCTCCTGCTTATCCCTTCCTGTGGGAAACTGTCAGAGACTGGCTGCTTTGTTTGGGGAGAAAATTTCACCTTGTTGGAGGTGGCACCTGCTGTAAGATGTCATCCAGCCCCAGGGATGCGGTGAATGGCTGCTTCTAGGAAATTCCTTGTGCCCTTTTTTTCTGTGAAACCCTGAAGCGTTACTGGGAGGAGAGGCACTTCCTCCGCCCTGCCTGTTTGTGAGCCCTGGCTTGGTCCTCAGCAGCAGCATCACTGTCATGCTGGGGCTGAGTTATCTCCTGGGCTCCTGCATCTGAGGAAGCCTCTGGTGCTTCTGCATCTGCTGACCCTTCTGGTCAAAGCCCTTAGGCTCTTAGTGGGTCTGGGTGCCAAGCTGCCCTCTCAAGAGCTTAAAGCCTGTGCTAAGGCTGCCTGCAAGCTTGTGGATGGGTCCTGACCTCCTTGAACATCTTACCAGGCACTGGCCTGGTGCAGGTGAAGGTGGCTGGGCTCCTTTCTGTCCCAGTTGGGCTCATTGCTCTCCTGGCTTCATGTGACAAGCTCCTGGCTCTGTTAGCCCCGCTGGTTGCAAGTAGTATCTGCTGTCCACCGTGTTAGGGGTGGGTATAAGGCATCTGGGTGGGTTTTAGTGGTGGTGCCGGCTGTGGCTCCTGGCACCGATTTATCTCCCGGCTGCTTTTGTTCTGTTGGGTCCCTGACACTGATGCACCAGAGCCAACATCTGCTCCTGAGAAATGGGCTTTAATTTAGGAACCATGGGCCCATCCATGCCAGCCCTGGGGCTCTTCATCTCTGTCCAGCTGCTTTGGGTTGTCTAGGCAGAAAATCAGATTTTCCCCTCCTCTTGGGTCTGTTAAGAGAATGATATCTTCCTGAGCAGAGGTGATGGTGTGTGAGGCTTCAGAAGCACTCAGCTAATCTGTTGTAATTCATCCCATCTGGCCCTTGTCCCTTGTGCAGGGAGGGGGGTCAGGTCACCCCTGTACCCCCCATGGTGATGACCATCCCCAGCTCTGCCTTCTGCTGTGGTCCACAGGCCTCCCTGAGGGGCTGGGGGTGCTGCCTGGCCCCTGCCCCAAGCCATCAGACCTGCTGGAGGGGTGTGGATGTGGCCCTTCATCCTGAGCTGCAGGGGCTGTTGGCAGCCTGGGGCTGGCAATCTCCCTCTGGCTGCCGGTGCTGGCTGTGCCATGTTGGGGGGAGGGGGTCCCTGGGGAGTGGGGGGCAGCATGCGTGCCCCTTGGCTCAGGTCCTGCACAGGGAAGGAGGCTGAGGCTTTGCAAGAGACACCCACCCAGGCTACTTGGGTGCAGGGGCGCTTGTGCATTGTCCCCTCACCGGGGATTTGGGTCATTCCTGAAGGCATCTCTCTGAGCTTAATTTAATTTAATTAGGCTTGCGGCTTCCTAAAGCCAGCTGCTGAGGACTAGCAGTAGCCTCACCAGGGCTGTTGCCATCTCCTACCACCGCAGCTCCACCCACCAGCTGACCAGACGTGGGGGCTGTTCTTGGGGGGGCTCCATGGGGAGCGGCATGGCATGCTGCTGCACGAGCCACCAACTGGGGTGTAGTTTCCTGTTGATGATGATGATGCCACAGGCTGCAGTGGGGTCAGGAGGGGACTGCTGGTGACCCTGCCCAGCCTCGCTCCCCTGTCAGGACCGCAGGGATGGCAGAGGCCGAGGGCTGGCAGGGCGGCTGTGGCGGTTCAACTGCCACAGGCACAGGTGCTCTCGCCCCAGTGCCCTGCCAAGAATTTGTTCCCTCTCGCCCAGGGCTGACATCACCCCTTTATTGCTCCTCGCTTGCTCCAAACACGTGCGGCATCTGGGAGGTGTTGGCCACACGGCCCAGCCCTGCCCTGCCCACGTGGGCTTTTGCTGGGTGTTTTGTCCTGCCTAGAATGTCCCCATGCAGGGATCCCCTCCTTGAGTCCCTTTTGGGGCGTCCCATCCCCTCTGATGCCACGTTGCCCTGGGATCCCTGCTCTGCAGGGTCGCTATGGTGTTCCCAGGATGGAGCTGGGATGACTGTCCCCTGGCAGCTAAGTTAGGATCTGTCCCTGCTGTGCCCGCTCAGGTACCTGGCTGAGTTTCTCCGTGGTGCATCTGGACTCAATCCCATCTGGTGCTCAGAGGAGCTGGATCTGAGGTGACAGCGGTGAATCCTGGGGCCAGAAGGCAACACCTTCAAGCAAAATGTCAGCCATGTTTAGCTTGGCATACCCTGCAGGATTTGAGCCTGAGCCTACGGAAACAAGCAGCGCAGTGTGTTAAGCTGCTCAGCCTTGGTGCCCTGGCTCCCTATGGCTGGCTGTGTCCTTAAGCCCCACACGGTCCCAGGGCTGGGAGGTTGGTGACAGTGGTGACAGCCCTGTCTTGACAAGGCGTCTTGGGCAGGATGGTGCAACATGCAGCCCACAAGCTCTGTGTGTGGGGGTGGGATTGATGTTCTGGCACTTAGGGAGCAGTGGCGAGGCTGCAAAGAGCACACAGGGTGCCCAGGCAATGGCCTGTAGAGCTGGAGAGGGAGTGATGGTGCTGTGGATGTCCGACCCAGCTGACGGGCTCCCACCTGCCTTGGACATCATGGGGCATCCTGAAGGGATGCCCTGCAGCCACCCTGCTGCCCCAGGTGTTTCTGGGGCTGCCCAGGCTGCCGGGGCTGCCCAGGCTGCCAGGGCTGACCCGGGGGAGCCGACCCATTGAAGGGATGCTCAGTCCTGGTGCAACCCCTTTCCAGCTTCTTCTCTGGAGTCTCTGGCTGGGGTGGCATGAAGTGAGCCGCTTCCGTGGAACTGCTACTGCACCCAGGCACCCACTGGGCCCTGGGCAGCTTTGGGGCTTCTTCAGCCAGGCTGCACTTCTGACTGCTGAGGTTTTGCAGGTGTGTGCTGGTTCTCCATTGTGTGTGGCTCAGGGATGAGGGTGCGCAGCTCATGTTTTGAGGATGAGGATACTCTGCTTGTGGCTCAGGGGTGGGAATGCACAGCACAGCATGTGGCTTGAGGATGCTGCTGCACAGCTTGCAGCTCAGGGATGAGGATGTTCATCCTGTAGCTCCATGGCTCAGGGATGAGTCTGTACAGCTTGTGGCTTTGGGGATGAGGATGCATGGCTCACGGCTTAGGGATGAGGATGCATGGCTTGCAGCTTCATCGCTGAGGGATGAGGGTGACTTGAGGATGAGGGTGCTCCGCTTGTGACCCAGGGATGAATAAACAGCTCGTGGTTCAAGGCTGAGGGTGTACAGCTTGCAGCTTAGGGATGAAGATGCTTGGCTTGTAGCTCCATGGCTCAGGGCTGAGGATGTCCAACCTGTGGCTCAGGGCTGAGGATTCACAGCTCACAGTTTGGGTGGGGAAGCCACTGCTGCGTTGCTTTGAAGTGAACTCTGCAGGCCTGTGCCACCGAGCCCTCTATCGCATACAGTGCCGGTGGTGCGGGGGGTGGCTGTGGTTTGGCAGCTCTCGGGTAGTAGCTGTGTTACCGCCTGTCTCGGCTCCACTTAACAAAGCGTGACATTGATTTTAAGCATGTGTCTGTGTGCGGTGGCCTTGGTGCTGCCTACAGGATACCTGCGAATACCTGAGATAGCAAAAAGCCTGACTCACCTGAAAGAAACGTGCCCACACCAAACTGGGACTGCAGCTTCAGCCGGCGGCATGTGAGCCTAGCCTGGCTCCCAGCAGCTAGGCTGGCCCAGCTCAGCCGCTCCGTGGCTCCACTTTCACTGCGAATTCCCAGGAATTCCCCAGGGAATTGCAGCCAGCCCCTGGAACGGGTGTTTGCCCCCACACGCCGAGCCTGCAGAGCTCTGCCGTGTTTTACAACCTGGATTTGGTCTCTGCTCCTGCTGCAGCAGAAGTCTCTGGCTGCTGGCCTGGGGGGTTGCAATCGGGGGATGTGATGGGGACTTCAAGGCACGTGCCCTCATCTGCCGTGCTCCCTACGCTGAGCTTCTGCCTGCAGTCCAACAGAGGTCCTTCCCACCGACAGGGACGCAAAACCAGTTGGCGAGCGGGGAGCCAGGGCAGGGGGAAGCTGACGCCGACATCTCATGATGCAGCATCCTCGGAGGGCGGCGAGTCCAGCGCCAGCCTCGCTGGGGCCGCGCAGACTGGCCGGCTCCAGCATTCCCAGCGAGGCCGAACCAGCGGCAGCGTGGCTGGCAGCTCATGTGCTGGTAGCCACAGGAAGTGAGCGTGGCCCTGGGCAAGCTGCCATGCTTCGGGACTACGTGTTATGGTCCTAGGGGTTTAGTTGCCCCTCCCTATGCTCTTGGCCATGCCTGAGCGTAGTGGACAAGAAGCCTGAGCAGCAATGGAGACCTTAAATAACACCAGAGCATCCTCACCCACCTGGCTCTGGGCTTCCTGCCAGCCTTCCAGGAGGGTGGTTTTTTTTTTTTTGTGTGTGTGAATAAATTAAAACTTCCGAAACAAACCCTCTGACCGCCCTGCTCCTCTAAGGCAAGACAAACCCTGCCTGGCTTGGCCAGCACGTGGCCGTGTTTACTCCCTGCTTGCCGGGCTTCCCCAAACAAGCCGGCAAGCCTGTTTCTCTTGAGTTTGGGGGTTATTTCCCAGTGTTTTGAGGCTTGGCAGATGGCAGGGAGCTTTGTGCACGGACTGGAAGCTTTTCTTGCTGGCTGGGGCAGGAGCAGCACAGGTAGCCGTGTCCCAATGGTGGTGGTGGACAGGGTGCTGGCTGCAGTGCGGTCAGGCCGTTGCGGTGAGCACTTTTATTTTCAAAGCTTATCTTTATTGCTGCTTTCTCCTGTGCTGCTGGGAAAGGCAAAATTGCACCTTATCTGGTTGGCTCCCAGCACCGTGACCCATTCCCAGGGAGGGCAGAGACCAATGTGCTGTGTCGGCAGCCCGCAGCACCTTTGGCATCCCCCTTTGGCACCGGGGGTGATGCCAGGGGTGATGGTGCTGAACCAGCCCCGCATGCACCCGTCCCGGGAGCTGGGTGGCAAAGAGGGGGCCCTGCAGTCCCTCTGTGCCAGCTGAGCACCCGGATGTGGGGTATGTTATCGCTCTGGCCTCTGCCCAGGGCCTTTCTTACGGGTTTCTGGCACAGCAATAAGGTAGAGCTGAGCTGGGGACTCACCCGCTGGCATCCCAAGAGCTGGAAGCACCCCAATCCCAGCCTGGGGGAGCAGGAGCACAAAGCTGAGAGGGGTAGCCGGTCCCTGTGCCCACTGCAGGGCTGACAGGAAGGGTGCTGGGAGGGATCTGGGCTCTCAGGGGGCCCATGAAGTGGACGGCAGTGCCCAGGGCCACTGTTGTGTCCATCCCAGGGTATCTCTAGGTGCCAGATACAGCCCTTCCTCAGGGCTGTCCTAAGGAGCACCCAAGGGTGCCAGGCAGGAGGGTGCAGGGGCCACGGGGCTGTCCCTGCAGTGCTCCCCAGTTAATGGTTAATGTGATTGGGCAGCGGTGGTGGCACAGGCTCCCTCTGAGCTATCAGTGCTGCCATCGGCCCCGGGAACAAGCTGTACCTTGCTGCTGCTGTTTGTTTGCATCCCGGCTGCTCCACCCCAGTCACTAGCCCCACCGCTGCCCTACGACACCCATCTCCCGCCCAGGCTGTCCTCCAGCCACCCAAACGGTGGCTTTGTGGGTGACGGTGTCACCTCCAATGCCCCTGCTCGAGCTGAGCTGGAGGAAGTGAGGCTGGGACTGGGCACAGCAGCACCCAGCGCTCTCCAGCATGGGACATCCCAGTCAGATGCTCCCTTGAAGGATATAGGGTGGCAAGGGCAGACCATCATCCTTTTTTTTTTTTTTTTTTTTTTTTTTTTTTTCCTCTTTTT
>VWZK01022074.1:61447-101039 GCA_013396935.1 Baryphthengus martii
TGCCCCGAGTGCTAAGGGGTGCCTGGAGAAGGGGAAACCACACCGCTCACAGCAGGGGCCATGTCCTTGCAGGGACGACGTGTGACCCTGCCTTCTGGAACCTGCAGAAGCAGCGGCTGGTGGCCAGCCTGCCTCGGGAGCTGCTGCAGGCCTATGGGGAGGACTATGTGGAGGAGATCAACCAGCAGTTCATCCAGTTCATGAAGGTGGCGGTGGAGGACCTCAGCGCGGTGGTGAACAGCATCACGGACGGGCTCCTGGCTGCCAACCCAGCTGTGCGCTACTACCCAGGGCAGGGCCTTGGGCTCATGTATTTCATACACCGCTACCTGCCCTATTTCGTCCGAGACTTGTTCTTGAAAGGATTCTTCATCAACCCCAAGCTGCCCCGAGCGCTGCGGAGAGAGAACCACAAGGATGCCAAGAAGGCCTGACCTCGGCACGGACAGAAGCAAGCCCTCTCCTGGCATTTCCAGGCACACTGGCCCCCGAAGGCAGCTGCCGGCATCACTCTCCCTGCACTGGGGGCAGGGGGAACAATCAGCACTAGACGAGAGAAAAAAACAAATTGCTTTCCAAAATCAGGCAGATCTATTTTCTATTGTGAGAGAATCAACATTTTCTAGAGACCTTGTTTTTTTGTATTTTTTTCTAACTGTGTGCCCTCCACCGAGGGACTGGCCCTGCCTGACTCTGGCTCCCACGGGCTGGGATGGACCCGGGGTGTTTCTCAGCCACCCGACATCTTCCTCGCTGCTCTTCGAGCTGCGCTGGTCACTGTTGTCCCTTGGCTAAGCCAGGCGTGGGACCCTGCGGCCGCTGCCGTGCCAGCCCCTGCCGCTTGTTACACACTCCACACGCTCCTGCCGAGCACCGGGGCCGAGAGCATTTCACAAGGTGAACTACGTGATTGTCACTTTTTCAATAAATCTGTTCTTCATACGCTGCCGGGCTCTGGCCGTCTCCTTCTGTGGTGAGATGCTCTGGTCACACCCAGCACCACCCTGAGCACTGTGGCAGGAGCCTGGCCAAGGGCAGCCCCAGAACAGGGCTCAGCCTGCCTTCAAGGGCTGGCACCCGCTCCCTGCTGTGCCCTCCCTCCTCACATGCCAAAGGCTTCAGTTTTGCTTTGCTCTGCCCCCATGGTGAGGATGAAAGGGGTGATGGTGCCCCGAGGAAGCACAGGGGGACACACAGCTCAGGGCCCCAGGGCTGCACCTCCTGGGCCTCCAACACCCAGGCCCCCAAGGGGTAGTACAGGCCCCCTGCCCATGGTAAAAACAAGTGCCTAAGTCATGCAGAAAGCACCAGCCCCTGTGCCCACTACCACAGTTCCTGAGTACTGGGCCCTGTTGCAGCCAGAGGCTTGTTGTGGGGAGGGGGGAGGAAGTGCCCAAGCAAAGAAGGGACAGAGTGCAGAAGGTAGATATTTATTAGTGTAGAGAGAAGGGGATGATGGGATAACAAACACTGCAGAGGTGATCAGAGCGTGGGCAGCGATAGAGCTGCTCTCCACCAGTCCCTCCCAGCAGCAGCACCAAACACATTCCTCCCCAGCAAAGCTTCTCTGCTTTCCCAGAGCAGCTCCCAGACCTCAACTGGGAGCTGGCCTGGACCCAGAGCAATAGCAAGCAGGGCTGCCCTGCCATGGCCAGGGCTTGGCTCCCCCCACCAACCACAGATGGGCAGGACGTGGGACATCTCTGCCAAGAGCTGCCCTCTGCATGCATCAGGGTGACCAAGGGCTGCTCTGTGGCTGTACAGCTTCAGGGCGCTGGAAGGGTGCAAAAGGAGGGCCCAATTCTTATGTGGTTGCAACAGTAAACTCCAAACCATGGGTCTCCTGGGGAGGAAGGAGCGCAGTCAGCTCCTGGAGCCCTTTCAAGCTCCAGGGCAGGAGGAAGAGTGATGAGAGGGGCTGCTGAGGCCAGGGGGAGGTGCAAACACTGCCAAAGCAGGGAGGAACATGCTCCACCAGCGCTCTGGCTCTGCCCTCGCCTTCCACACAGGCACCTCCCCACAGGCTCCGTCCCAGTGCCAGGCAGGGCTGCTCAGCCTCTCCTGGGTCAGGGTTTAGCTACAGGGGATGCAGGGAATCGCAGAGCAGCAAAAGATGCACTACACATCACAGGCAAACTAAAGCTCACGGGAACAACACTGAGTAGGAGGCGAGCAGAGCACTGGCAGAGGCCCTCCCTGCTGTGCTCCTCTGCAGCAGTGGGAAGCCCTTGGAGGCAGCAACCCCCAGTTGATGCTTGCTCTACAAGCACAAGTGCATACAGATGAGAACAGCAACACAGGGACTACCAAAGATACACAACAGGAGGTGGCCCTCCTGTCACACAGGGTCAAACCTGTGTCCCTGGTCTCTGCAGACCCCTCACAGCACACACGACTCGAGCGTCAGCTTGTGAATAATTTAACTAGCAACTGTACAGGTTCCTCGTCTAAGCCAGTTCCACCAACAGGACAACCCTGGAGTCTGGGGCAGGAGAAAACTCAGGGTGTTAGACAAGGGTCTCCCTGCACTCCAGGGCCGGGAGGGGTGGACAGTGTTAAAAGATGGGAATGTAGTTGTCGATCTTGGTCCTGTGCCGCTGGGCGATGCACTCTGCGATCCACACAATATTGCGGCACTCCTGCTCCTTCAGCTTCACAAAGGCGTAGAAGACTCCAAAGTGGAACTGGTTGAGGAAGGCCAGCTTGTTGAGCTTCACCTGGGGGAAGGCCAGAAGAAGACATGGTCACCGGTCTGTCTCAGATAGGAGGAGCTGGTCAAGGCAAGCGTGGAGCAGCCTGGGAGGTCCCCTCACTTGCCAGCAGGCTGGAAGGCTCAGCACAGGTATCCTGCTCTGCAGTTCTCTAGGCCCTGGAGGCAGCTCTGACCTTCAGGATAGGTAACGACATTTGAAAGGGGAAATATTTATACTCTCAGGTACTATGAAAATCCTCTCTCACCTAATTACACTGGCTTTCCTATCGATGGAGCAAATATCCACCGGCAGCCCCAAACCCGCCTCCCACGCTGCTCTAATCTGGGTGAGAACACATACCGAGCACCATGCTGGGTCCCCAGCTCCCTCACTGGGTATTCCCTTCTCCATCCCACAAAGTCTTTCACCCACAGCACTGCTGAGCTCTGCAGGTAGCACGGGCAGGCACCTGTTGAGCTTCTGGGTGTTCACTCACCTCATGCTCGAAGAACCTGTCTTCAAGAGTCTTGTCTCCGGGGTTGCTGCCAGCCCCTTCAAACAGCAGTTTGTACTCCTGCCGGAAGACATTACAAGATGATATACCCCGAACCCCAAAGCCCTCCAAGCTCAGCAGCATTTGGGGGTCCCTGTGTGTCAGACAGACATCCCAGCCACCATGTCAGGTCAGCAGAGGACACAGGGAAGCCAGGAGTCCACCCTGTGAACATTTGGCAATGCTGCGTTGCACCCCCCTGCACCGGCTGAAGGGAATCCCCAGAAAGGCAGAGAACGTCTTTATTTCATCTGTGAGCTTCTCCAGCCAGAGGTCACAGCCCTTCTCTGAAATGTACAGTTCTTGAAGCTGTATCATCACTTTGAGCCTGGACATCCAAATGTGTCCTCCCAGTGTCAGCATCTCCCCCGCCACCGAACCAGAGCTTAGAGTGACCCGGCAGAGCTAGAGCCGTGCACACCGCATGTTGCTGACAACACGTTTCCACCCCCAGACAGCGGCTTGTTATTGCTGCCACCCCAGTACCCCAAGGGTGTGGTGGAAAGGGCAGTTGCCATACCCTGAGATGGGGCACACAGGGCATGTCTGGTCTCCCTGTCTCTACTGCAAGCACGGGCCAACAGCATCCCAGGCAAGGCAACCTCATCCTGGCCCCAGCGGTGCACGGGACCAACGGGAGTAGCAGAAAACAGGCACCCCTCTCCCTAGGCTGGCAATCCACAGGTTCCCACAGATCCCCAAGAAGCTCTAATCCAGAGCAGGTACTTGCACCAAAGGTACCCTCACCCCAAAGCACTCACAGGGTAGTAGTCAGCAACGTTTTTGACTTGCTCATAGTCATCTGCTCTGGCCAGCTGAGCCAGACCCTCAGGGTAGAGCTTGCCACAGTGCGGGAACAGCTTTGCTCGGTCCTCCTTGGACAGTTCAGTTCCGAACGAGTTAATGGTGATGATGAAGGCCCTCCGGTCAGCTTCAAACTGCAGGAGAAGAGCAGTTCACCTTGGGATGCCCTATCTTTGCCAGAGACCAGCAGGTACTGACACCGCTCTGCATAGATCTGCATCAGAAGGCAGCATGAGCGAGGGACGCAGAGCAACGCAGGGCTCAGCCAGGGCAGACTGCAGCTGCAGGCTCCCAGTATGCCCAGTAGCTGATGCCTGGGGAGCAGTCAGATAAGGAAACCCCAAAACTACTGAGCAGAACCCTGCCCAGGTCAAGGAGTCTCTCACCTAGTGCCCTGGGGCCCTGCACAGCCCACAGCCTTGACATGGAGACAGGCCATGCATGGAACAGCTCTGGGTGTTCTCCTGGGCACTGTCCAGGTCACAGGGTGAAGATGTTGCCATGAAGGCAACAGATGTGTAAGCAGCTGGCAAGATTTGGAGTGCTGGGTTCAACTCTGGAGTCCTCAGCACAGGAGAAACAGGGACCTGTTGGAGCGGGGCCAGAGGAGGCCACAGCAGTGATGGGAGGGCTGGAACCCCTCTGCTGGGAGGCCAGGCTGGGAGAGTTGGGGCTGTTCAGCCTGGGGAAGGCTCCAGGGAGACCTTCTTGAAATACTGAAAGGCCACAAGGGGCCTGTCAGAAAGATGGGAGGGTGGGGAATTTTTAGCAAGGCCTGTTCCAACAGGACAAGGGGTGATGGTTTTGAACTGAAAGAGGGAGATTTAGGCTGGAGAGAAGGAAAAAATGTTTTACATTCAGGGTGGTGAGAGCCTGGCCCAGGTTGCCCAGAGAGGTGGTCGCTGCCCCATCCCTGGAACCATTGCAGGGGAGGTTGGATGGGGCTCTGAGCAACCTGCTCTAGTTGCAGATGTCCCTGCTCCCTGCCGGGGGGGTTGGACTAGATGAGCTTTTACGGTTGCTTCCAACCCAAACCATTCTACAATTCCACGATTCAGTGGTACTGCCTGGCAAGGTAGCATCTGATCATCACCTGCTGGGGAGCAGCCAGGGCTGGGAAGAGCTGAGGCTCCAGCATAGGGACGCTGAAGAACATCTCAAGCACCCTTAATGCTAGCAGTATCTCTGCAGTACCATCCAGCTACCTGGGTTTCCAGACCTACCTCCAGGATTGGGCACATGGCATCTGCTGTGGTACCTCCCAGCACTTTGCAGAACTTGTAGAAGGACTCCAGATAAGCCTGGAAGAGAGAGGGCAGATGAGCACCCTTCTACACAGCTTCATCTACTGCCCCACTGGGTGACTCAGCAGAGGACAGCCAGCAAGCAGGGACACTCTCAGGCGCTAACACACAGGCACTCTCACCCCATGTCAGCTTGGATGTCAAGGCCACACAAAGGACAGCGCTTCCCCAGAAGCCGGAGCCACAAAAGGTTGTGGCTGGGTTTGTTGAAGCGACTGATGGAGCTTCCTGCAGGCGAGAGTAAAGCCTGTTTTGCTCTTTTGAGCTGTCTAACTCCGAAGCATTTACCCGAGTCTCACGTGTTTCCTGACCCTGTGCTGGCCTCCACAAACATGCCAAGCCACACAACTATAGCTGCAAGGCCTATGCTCAGAAAGTACCGCTGCGTAAGCGGAGCCAAGGCATGAGGCAGGACATTTGTGAAGAAAACTAGCCGTTCTCTGCAGTTCTCTTCTCATATGGCAGCCACTTGGTCTCTATCCCAACCAGAGTGCTGCAGAGAACATCTAAGGCCAGGTGCAGCTCCGCTGCCTCCAGGAAACGTAATCCTTTGTGGAGATGTCCCATATTCCAGTTGGAAGATGACTCCCAGGGGGAGCCCAGGAAGGCTGTGCATGGCTAAAAGCGCTGTTCAGCAAAAACTTTCTCAGAAGAAGTCACCATGTGATAAACCATCTCCCTGGACAGAGCTACCACCAGAGTCACTTAAAAGGGATGGGGTAAAATGATGCTGGGATATCACAAATCACCACTTTCTCACAACAACTCTAGGGAAGAAGATGGACCAAGAACACATATTTTTGACACTCTCAGCCTCTGCACTAGGGAAGCACCCGGATGACTGTGTTCTGTAAATATTTGTCACCACGCAGCACAAGAGGACACTGCTGGGTGAGCATCAGACATCGAAGAAACCCTGTCCCCAGTGTGTGCTGCTGCTCTGGTGCAGCAGAGTGCAGAGCATCAGTCTGCAGAGTTACCACAGGAACAAGGACATGGACAACAGGCTCTGCTTGCAGCTGGCAGAAGAGGGAACCTGGGTAAGAAGTTCAGTCACCACCTCTGCCCTGCTCAGGGTTTATGCACAAACCTAAGGCTTTAGAAGCAAAAATGGGTGAACCCAAACATCCAGCACAGAACAAGGCTCCAGTACGACAGACACCATGGAAGTACAGACTGTACAACAGCCGCACTGGGTACGCTGCCCTGTGGAGCCCTTTACAGATGATACATGTCTCAGTCTCCAATGTCCTAAAGCCTTTAGCCTAAAAATGGTGCCATCTTTACATTTAACGATCCTTAATGGACTTTTGCTTTCAGGAGCCCACATGTTTAACCTCCACCGCCAGCCTGAAGGGAGATCTGCCACCTGCCCATCCACGCTGGCTTTTCCAACACTATCTGTGGTTACCACCACAGCTCAGATCCACTTCTCTTCCAAGTGAGAAATCCTGACCTTTTTTGTGGTTTCCCATGCAGAAGTCATTGTACCCAAACCTTTAAATGCATCCTCCTTAATGAGTTCTGCTGTTCCTATTCACAGATGAGAAAGTAGAAGGAGGAGACAGCGCTCAGGACAAACAGGCTACAGAGGTACATACAGTGATATCTGTGCAGTTCTCTTCTACTATTAGGAACAGATTACCTTGGAGAGACACACTTGCTTAGGTCCATCATAATCCAAGATTTCACTTAGTAACAGAAAGGAACAAGGAGACCCTCGTTGTACAAGCAGAGTTAGGATTACGTCCTTGCCTATCCCATACATCATTCCACATTTCTCCACGTTCATTTGCCTGCTGTATTATATTGTCCTGTCTCCTTCAGCATTTTCCCATAAGAAGGTCACCAGTAAAGACCAACAAGTCAACCAGCTTCACTTCAATGTATGCTATAAAGATGTGGTTACAAGGGGAGTAAGCACTGAAGATAATGGCAGCACATCTCCGTGGCAGGACTCTACTGCTGACCACTCACTTTTCACCTCTGCTCCCCATCTTGACCATATTGTCATTTGAGAACCTTCTCACTCGTCACTACTAAAAGTCTCCTTCCTCCTATGAAACCTGCTCAAGTCTTCTGTCTATACACTCATAGACTCCTTCAAAGAACCTCCAGTAGGTCTGGAAGGCAGCAGTTCCGCTTCCCCTGCCAGCTCCTCCCAGATGCAGGCATCCACCCCAGGCAAGTGCCTGCCGCTTTCCTCAGAGCGGCTCTCTGCAGGTTTCAGACCTGATTTAGTTTCCTCATTTGCATTGCATTACACATTTTCCAGTCCCTGAGGAAAGAGGTGGCTTCAAGTAAACAGCCATAAGTGGCAGTTAACCTTTTCCATCCTTCCATCCTCAGAATTTGTTACCGATGGAGCCCCAACGTTCCTCGAGGGCCGCTCTTTAGCAAGAGCCGGCCCCAGCAGACACACCAGTTTGGGGACAGGAAGAATGTAAAGCAGTATCAGGCCCCAAAAAGGAGACGGAAAAGGACGCAGCAGCTGGGACTCAAGGAGATCACCTCCTCCCACCAACTACAACCTGTTTGCCCTGCGTTCACTCTGCTCCCTGCTTTCCCCCACCTGCCTCCTGTCAAAGCAGGTCTGCAGGTATTTATGCATGCAGCCATACCTCCCCCAGTACAGCAGAAGACCAGTACGTGCCAGAGGCCACAGGCAGCTGGGCGTGACCGCCGGCACGCAGCTCCTTCTCCCCTCGCCTTCTTCCCTTCAGGCCTGACCTGTTCTCTGCTTCTCTGAACAGGCCACGGAAGGCTTCCTTGGCAAGGAGAGGTCACACCGACTGCGGGCTGGCTGCGACCGGCCAAATCAAGGTTGGCAGATACAATCTGCATCCCACCCTTAATCCAGAGAGCAGAGATGGAGCGATAGCCACAGCCTGCACATAAACACAGGCTTTGATACCACCAGTTAGAACCAGACGGGGCAGAGGAGACAGCAGGACAAGGAAATCCTTTAGCCCCTCCACATCCCTGTGCCAATCCTCTCCACAACCTGCAGGACTCTGAACCTTTTACATTGCTCTACCAAGCGCATCTAACCCCAACCATAGCCACCGAAGGCTTGTGTAGGCTGTTAGAGCCTCTTCTGAAAGAGCTCAGGGAAATCCTTCAACCAAGTTTAAGATCTAGCCACTTTGGCCCTTTGAATGTGGTTAACTACACATCGAAACCCGTGTGGTTAAGGAGCAGCCTTCTCTCACCTGCCTGGGGCCTGAGAAAATTTATTCAAAGGCACAACCTCTGCAAATCTCTTGCACAGGCTCCTAACCGCTCCAAAACTCCCACTCTGCCTAGCTCCAGAGCCCTGATTCTGCAGAGCTGGGTTATTGGACGTCAGGCCCCTCCAACAGCACCATCTTTACTTGCCGATAGATGCAACTAGTTCTTGGTCATGCTTATACTATCACCTCTCCAGAGGAGAGAGAATGCAAAATTATTTTTGTCTACTCCAAGTGGAAAATACTCTCATCATTGTTGAGGGACGCCAGTGTAAGTTTGAGATCCTGACCCAAGCCAGCACTGCAGTCACACCAGGAACAGTCAGGGGTGTTAATACCTCCTCCCCTTCCCAGAGGCTCGTTTACCTTATACAGCGTGTTTCGAATTATTTCAATATTCATTTCATCCAGGTCCTGTTCAGATATGCAGTCTTGGAAGAAAGCAGCTGAAACAGAGCCATAGACAGAGTTAGCATTGTCCTGATCAGACCCATGCCCAGCAATTTCCTCAACAGCAGCCTGCAGAAGTACACCCTGTGTTCAGCTTGTCCTTCCTGGGCCTGGCGCTTTTATCTTCAGCAGCCACCAAATTGCCATGACTGAAAACCTCAGGCTTCCTCATGGTTCCCCAGGCCACGGTCCTTCTTGGGGCTCTCACATGAGCATCTTTCTTCACTGGTTCAGTTAACAGCCTATTCTCAGCAGAAATTCCCAGCTCGAGACCCCAGAGCAGCCTGTTTCAAAACAAGCGAAACCCAAACTGTTCCCAGATGTAGGGACTCAAAAGGCAGTAAGACAGCTCTGAATTGCCCACTACAGCAATATGGCAGCAAAGCCTAAGCTTCTGCGAGACAGCAGCCAGCAAGTCCTGAGGAAGAAGGTTGGAGAAGGCTCCAACATCTCTGTTGGATTAAGGTCGCATCTCAGTTGGATTAAGCTTCTACAGCCCACAGCACTCCAGGAGCTGTTTCCCCTGGTCAGGCCTATCAGTCCCATTTTTGATTTCTTCAGAGGCCATTTATTTCTCCAGCTGGAGACAGGCTGAACTGGTAGGTTTTGGTAGGATGCTAAGCCCTATGTGCTTTGCCAGAGGGCTGGGAGGGAGTATCTCTGGGAGGGAGTCTGAGAAGTTGTTGCCCGCTAAAGAACAGATTCCAGACCTAACTCAGGGCACTACGAGCTGCAGGTGATGATACTCATACCGCTCGTGTAACCTAAGGCTGTTGTACCACCTGCTTGGTAGCAAGAACACAATAAAACCCATTGATGGGACTTTCATGACTTCAATTCTTGCTCAGCAATCAACTTCGCTTAATTTGCTGCATGGAGAAATAGGATCTTCCGCAGCTCGCCTTCATGAGCTGAGAGTACCGGACACCACGCTCACGCCGAGAGCTGACCAGTGCTCTGCTTTGTGCCACAAACCAGTTACAACGCAGGCTCACGCCTTCGCTGTGTGCCACTTCTCCAGCACAAGATCTCCAGCACAGGCAGCAGCCGCTCTGTGGGTCTAGAGAGTCCTGCACAGGGGTTAACCCCGGCAGGGGTTTCTTTGCAAGGGCATCAGATACCGATGCCACGTCACTGGAGGGGCCTATGCTTGGCAAAATATGAAAAGGGAATGTGCCAGAGCTGGTTTTCACTGCCAGGCTCGCTGGCCAGCCTAGCTGGCTAAGCAGTGGCTACTTCAGAGTGGCAGAGGAATGAGAACAGAGCTATTTCAGTTCTTGGCCCACCAGGATCCCAAATTAGGCTAAGAGCAAGCCTTATTTTGCCCTGCTAACTTCTGAAAGCCACTTGGGGTTAGGCATTCTTACCAAGCCACGTAGCTACTCAAGTACTTATAGGAGATAGAGCTGCTGTTTCTTTGCATGTGGTCACTGGAAAGAGTGCAAGTTAAACAACTGGAGCCTGCAGGCCTGCTTGTTTAGGCAACACAGCTACTCCCCCCGTTCTCCTGCTGAAGAAATGTCACACTGGATGGTACACAGCCTCAAGGGCACAGCCAGGGCAAAGGTCTGGTGAAGACGCCAGCCTAGCCACGGCAGAAGCGGGCAAAACCAACTCATGGACGTGAAGGCAAGAGGCAAAGACCCTCAACAGCCAGCTGTGTTCTTCAGAACCACCTCACCAGCGTAACATGACATTTTCACTCCATACACAGCTGGAAGCTTCAGGGTCTCCGAGAGCTGGTATCTTTGAAACACTCTGTTCTGTCCTGTTCCCAAAATAAGAAGGTTCCTGCTTACTCGTGAGGATTTTCTTCTCACACATCATCCCTACAGTGGCGCAACTCAGCCACACGCAGAGCCTCAGCTCTCCTGCTGTGTTGCTGCCCCCCCTTGCAACCCAGATCTTTGAGACCCTTTTCCCCTCCTTTGCTGGGCTCTACCTGACAAGTCCTTTTTCCACGACAACTACTTCACTTGCCCCATTACCACAGTATTTGCAAAAGCTATTTCAATTCCAAACCCAACTATTTCTATTAAAGATGATGTGACGATTATTTAGAGTGCCTTCTCTTTCTAGCAACCCCAAAAGAAAGATTCATCACTGACTCAGGCACACCTCACGACGGTTTTGCCCCTAGAAGCTAAACTAGCAAGTCTCCTACGTCTACCTCTCCTACTACTGCAAAAAGACTTCCATATTTTCCTCTAAAACCACTTCCTACGCCTTTTAAAGAGTGTATCTGTCTGACCAGCTGTTCAGATGACACCTGGGTTTAGTGTTATTGTGCCTCCTGCTCAAGGTCTGGAGCCCTGAGACAGTTCAACTCAGTGCAGGATCCTGCTTACACAAAGAGCTTAAAAAGGCTTTTGGAGGTTTTTTTGTTATTTTGTGGTGTTTTTGGTATATAAAGAGCTTTCCTTGATCTAGAGCTAATTTTATCAGTCTCAGAACAACAGCGGGCATGTGCGAGTCTCTAATCTACAAAAATTGTCAATGCAAAATTCCTCAACGGTCCAAGAAGCAGCGCTGGAAATGAAGTGCCCCATTCCAGCAGAGGATCTGATAGCCCTTCCCTAAGAAAATACATGTGCCACATGTCCTGTGACAGTTATTAGAAAGATTACATCACCTAAGACCTCCCAAACTTACTCCTTCCTCCCTAATTGTAGGTTACAATTCCCAGAGCAGCTGGTAAATGGACCTATCTAGTAGATTAGACCTAACCACACCTGTGCTGCCGTGAGAGCTCCAGGCCAGGCTCACAGAAACCACACTGCCCAGCAGTCTGCGTGCCGGTTTGGACATTTGTCGAAGAGTATGGAGAACTAACTGGTCCTTCAGAGGAAAGGCACAGGACAAGTTTAAACGTAAACTCAAGGCCAGCCACCACAGGCAGCACAGCCACGGCTGCGCATCACCCATCACTTTGTTTCTAGAACACAACTCGGGCTTAGCCGGACCTAGTTGGACTGGGGGAGAAAGGAACATCTGTTCCACACACAGCTGAGAGGTATTTTGAAAGGCTCCACTCACCCAGGGGAGTGTCCACCAGGATTGCATTGTAGAGTTCCGCCGGAGTCTGAGCGATGTTCACAGCTTCCATCTGCTCGAAACTTCCAAGAGGATGGCACTTGGGCACCAGTTCGGAGATGGAACGCTGGTGCAGTGTCCCGGTGATCAGCAGGATAACGTTATCAATCATGTAGCTGTACCTGGAGGACCCCAAGAGGAAGCCTGTCACAATGCAAACATGGAAAAAGTGGCACCGGGCGAGCGCGTAACCTGCAGTCCCCGTGAACATCGCCAGAAAGACGCACCCTTCCCACGAAGGACCAAGGCACCTCCTTAATGTCTCCTGATCATGCCAGCCTAGGAAAAGGGAGTCTAGCATAGCCCCAGGCTGTGATTTATGCTGTAGCTGAACCACACCACCTGGGCCCCTCCTGCCTACCACAGAAGAGTATTAGACTGGAAGGGATTTCTGGAGGTCTCTGGCTCCTCTAAGGCAGACTTCTGGAGGTCCTGAAGAGACTGCTCCAAGCACAGCCAGCTCTAGCTGCTCAGGGCTTTGTCCAGCTGAACTCTGAATTATTTGCAAGGACGTACATCTCACAACCACCCTGGGGCCCTGCTTCAGTGTCTGACCACACTTGCAACGAAAAGTCTCCTCCTAAGAGCTAATCAGAATTTCATAGAGACCATGTGCAAAAGGTCTGTGGTAGGACAGCAGCAAAGGGGAACCTGCAGACGGCCTGACTCGAGCTCAGCTTCAGTGCCAGCAGCACCGCTCCACCTTGCCAACAGAAAGGGTCACATTCCTGCAGCCCCGCTCCCTTCCAAAGACAACGGGGCTGGCAGCTTTGGCACAACCACCATTCATAGCCTTGAGAAACTACACGCAAGGTTTTTCACACCTCTGTACCATCAAACTTCTCTGCATTAGCCCACGTCACAACGTTCCTAACCAAGTTTCCCGCTTATGCCGTACAGGATTAGTGGATTCAGCCTTTGGCACTGCAGCAATGGGACGTTCAATCTGGAACCACGGCACTCAGCAGAAGTTCCACCAACACACCCTTCAGTAAGTCCACGGTTTCTCTTGCACTGAGGATCCCAGATGTGAGCACAGAACTCCAGTTGAGGCTTTCATCACTGCTGATTAGAAAAGAAAGATTACCTCCCAGTTCTCCCAGTCCAGCCAAAGAGGGGAGACACAGTAAGCCTGATGGCCTGGAATACAAGAAAGGCTGGTGGCCTTCTCTGAGTAGAAGGTCTAAGCGAGGGATCAAAGCGCCACGTAAATACAGGGAGTTGAGAAGTGTCCCCAGTAAGAACAGGAATGCTGCTCCAAGCACCTTCACCAGCAGCTGAGCCATAAGCCAACCAAACTGAGAATCCAAAAAAACATCAAGTAAGACGAGTTTGTCTTTTTCACAGTCAGCAGAAGATGCCTTTGCAAATGTCCCTCAGCAGCATAGGGAAAGGGCACAGATGCCGGAAGAGTAGGATGTTTGGGATTTTACACTCCCTTGTTCTCACTGCCAGAGCTCTAACTCCAAAAAGTCAGATGACGGAAAAGACCTGAAGAAGCTCCTTGGCAGGAGCTGCTCCAAACCAAACAAGATCAGGCCTGAATGAGAATGGCAGAAGGAGCTGTACACATCTGGAGCTTGAGCTCTGCTGAGGTTCAGGCTTTCCATGTGTACTTGAGGACTGAATAAAGGGAACCCAGGGCCAGCACACAGGGACTGGGGCAAGGGCAGAGACAGGAAAGCTCTGCACACATCGGTCACACAGGCACTGGGACGCTGCTGGTCTTTATATTTCTGAGCTAATATATTTACATTTCCAAGCCAATACATTTATATTTCCAAGGAGGACACAGGGCAGGCCTGTCTCCCTTTGAACCACATCAAAGGCAGGTAAGCACAGCCAGTTAAAGGTAAATTTCAGTAGTTTTTATTAGATGGGCTCTTAAATATGCTCAAAGGGCATGCCCATGAAGAGTTCCACCCCTTAGTTCCTCAAACAGGTGCTGCTTTTTTTCTCTCCACACTGTGGGGCTGGGTAAGGCACCTCCCGGCCCTACAATTTTTGCAGCGAGCCCTTCTGCGTTCACAGCTTACCTTCCAGGAATCTTCAGGCTAGGACCACGGCAATCAGCACAAGCCTCACATACTAGGAAACCTCCTTTTGCCCTTTAATCCACAAGGCCATTATCCTCCCTTCTCTTTGTGCAATTCTCACCACAGAGACGATTGCAATCTCCAGGACAGCAAGAAGGGCCTGTTTATGAGACCTGAGGGTAAATCCCTTGCAGCAAGCAGCTGGTTCCTGGTAAATACAAGAATCTGCACCCTGACACAGATCCATCTCCAGAAGGTAGGTCAGACCAAGGATACAGCAGATCATTTCCCAGCTCCACCATCTGCCCTCAGACATGCAAGTTCACTTGTGCAACCCAGTAGCTCTCAGGAAAGACTACACGCAGGATCGCTCGCACCAAAGCAAGGCAACGATGTAGGACCAGACTAAATGTGTTTCTTCAGCTCAGGTGGCACTGAAGGAACAGGCCAGGACACACGGTCGTCGCACAGTACACAAGCACACCTCTTTCCTACTCCCAGCTTATCCTGCAGAGAGCAACATCCGTGCTATCTGCAACTTGCAAGGGGCCTGGCCAAAGTCAACCACACAAGAGGAACTGCAAGAAAGCGCCTGGAGCCCTTTCTGTTTGCAGATTAGCTCCTGGCCTACTAGGGTCATATTGAGCTCCGTGCTCTCCCAGGCCAGCTCAGCATGAAAGCCACAGCCTGGTTTGGGGCGCACAGCTCAAGTCTGACCCTCTTCACGTGGGCGAAGCTCCTGCTTTCAAGTTGATGGTCCCAGGAAAGAAAACCCAGCTGGCTTCCATCACCCAAATGCAAAGCACGGCTCTTCCCATTTCTTTTATACCCCTTAAACTGCTTGTTCCCTCATCCTTCAGGGAAGATCATGCTTACTCACATTCAGCCCCTACTTCATCCCAGTAAAAACAGTTACGGCTCAGTCAATCGCAAGGCAAATCTTCTAGTGCCAGGGCAGCTGGAAAAGCCTCTTCTCATCTGTGGAAGAGGCAACGCTTGCTTCCCAGTGCCAGGTCCCAACAAGAACGCATCTGTGTCCATTAGCACAGCTGTACTAAGACCATAGCAGAGGTCCTGGCTACACTGGCATTTCCTCCCGGGTCCAATGGATTAGATTTATTACAGTGGCAGCAGTTTTCTGAGGAACCTCCACCTACTTGTTTAATAGAGCAGCTTTTGTCATTATCCCATTAGGTTCTGATCAGCTCCAAATGTTTCAGCTTTCATGGTTAATACAGGTTCAGAACTCTTCAAGAGCATCTTAACCTTTCCTAGCTCTCAGTGCAGCTAATAAGAGGACCAGACCGGGATACATCAGACAACAGGAGTAGTTACTCACTTGCAACACCATAAAGTCTCACCACAACTCCCTTGGCCTGGAAAAGAGATGAGGACGTAAGATGGTCTGGTAGGAGACTGGAGACAGGTAGAACCACTGCCAAGCTCCTTGGTGAGGACAAGCCTCTGCACTAGCATCCTGGGAGCACTCGGCAGAAGCTCAGAGGAGGAAGCACTATATCGAAACTCTACACACGCTACAGCCAGTGACATGGGGCAGCAGGGCTTTAAGTGGTCAAATGGCACTTAATCTCAAGTCCCCAGCCTCACCTCCATAAAGACCGTAGCAAAACTCTCTTGGGCAAGACTGCTTTATCCTCCTGCTTTGAGCTGCCACCTGTCCACACATGTAGGTGGACACACACATATACAAAAAAAAAAAAAGGATGTTCAGAGTATCACATGCCCTGCCTCACTCTTCCTGTCACCCACTGAATTGAGGTGTGGCATATTCCAGAAATTCACATTCACAGAAATACAATCTTAGCTGATACCGAGAAGCATCAGTAACAGCTCACAGAAGAGTAGAGTTTCTTATTAAAGGACAGGAAAGAGTCGGCAAGCACAGAAATACATCCACAGCAGGAGAGATGTTGACTTACAGTTTCCTGAAGTCACACACAACCAGGGCCAGTATATTCTCTCTTTCAACAACAAGCAGGGGGTGACACTCACACAAAGAGCACAAAGCCAAGCTGGGATGTGCCTGGAGAAGCCAAAAGGCGTGTGTGTGTGTGTGTGTGTGTGTGTGTGCGTGTGTGTGTGTGTGTAAACGTTCCTTCCAGCAGCAGCAGGTCAGAGAGATCATTCTTACCACTGGTTTGGGGAGGGAAGGTCTCAGTCAGGTACAGCAGAAGCCTCTCTGAGAAATCAGAGAGGAGTCAGGCCCCAGCAGCTACCTTCTGGGATAGCGATCCCTGGACAGCAGAATGAAGGAGGGCGGCACACATGCAAAAGGCATGTAGAGGTACTTTGACAATGCGGGTCTTCCTCCTGTTGGAGTTATTTAAGCACAGCCACAGATAAGACGTGCAAGAAAGGCTGCAATGGTCCGCTGAATATTGGGAAAGGCTTTTTAACAGGGGAGCACATAAAACTCATCACATGAGGTGTTTAGAGCTTGGCCTGAAGGCACTCAGGCATAGCCCCCAAGACAGTTTGGGCTTCTCCCTCCCCCACTCGACTGATCTAATCAAAGAGTCATTGTCCTACAGCAGACAGGTTGGTTTTTTTATTGCTTTCTGCTCCAGGATACTAGAGAAACCGTAAACAATATTGCAAGTGGTCACAAAGCATGACTAATAGACGGAACATTGCACGACCTGCAATGTTTCTCAGGAATCCTCCAAAAGCCTGGCCAAACTGTAGCTTAACAGCTGCTCTGTTGGGGTCATGAGGACAGCCCTCCATGTCACCAGCAAATACAGCGGCTGGTGATGCGGGGAAGAACCAGGCTGCGGCTCAGGGCTTTCCCAGGATGGGTAAAAGGTATTGCATTGCTCAAGCAACTTTAATGCCTTCCGAACACAGCGTTAGACTTCAAAGCGGGCTGATGCCAGCAAGGCAAAAGCCACTCTGGGATTGCATTGGGCAGTTACTCCGACTACTGTGCTTATTTTGGGATGAAAAAGGGAAATCTCCAGTGGGATCAGAGCTGCACTCTGAACTGGGCATGAATTCTGCAGACGGCTTGAGATGATGATGAAGTTGTTTTGACTGTAGTCACTTCAGCATCCAGCGCTTACCTCTTGCAGCTCATACAGTTCATGTACTCAGGGGCTGCTGGGAGGAAGTAGCCTAAGGAAAGAGTTTTGGGCTGGTTGTATTGCTGCTTTCTTGGGCTGGCGCATAACTAGAGACCCATCTCTATAGCCCTCCAAGTCTGGGACACGAGCAGCATTTTTTTCAGCTCAGACTAGAAGCCAGAGCAGTAGCTCCTAGTCAGGAGCAGTTCTACCCCTCATCTGCAGCTAAAGCTCTGGCAGTCCAGGGAGCAGCACAAAGAAATGCCGCCTGTGATGGTCTGCACTCACAGCATGCTGAGCTCTTCCTCTCTTTCCACAGTCTCTCCTAGAGTAACACCACTGAAACACACACCAGAGTGGTAGGCTCGTGAACCTGCTAAAGAGAAAGTTGAGAATTTCAAAGTTGCCACCATAAAGGGCGCTCAGCCAGTAGGTGCGTGCCCTGCTAAATTTAGATCAATGAGACCGTTTCAGAGCAAAGAGTTTTAACTTCACAGTACTCAAGAGGCTGTGGCAGCCTTTCAAATCCAAGAACCTAGGCATGTTCTCAGCATTAATCTATATTTAGCTGCATCTCCACATGATTTATACCATCTTCTAGTAAGTCTAGGCCTCTTGGGATACTGACCTGTTTCCCAGTGGTATCATCCAGTAACTTCTGAGCAGTCATACAGTGCTAGCGGCTAACGAGAAAAAAAGCCAGATGAAGTACTTTCAGTGTGAGCCTTTCTTAATATGATGTTGTGTTGTAGATGCATACAAACTCCCTGAAATCCCAGGAAACGTTCCGAACACCTCGCAGCCCTGTGCGAGAAGCTCTGGTTGCCTAAACTTGGTGCCTCCAAGCTTGAGAAACACTAGGCTGATAGGCAAGGCTGAACCCTGGCACGCTGTGCTGCACCGTGCCGAGTAGGGCTTCGGAACCAATTACATTGTATGTATCGACCAGAAACATCTAATGGCATTGCTTTCACACAGAAAAGCCAAACTTGCATAACTGTTTTCTTATCTTTCTTGCATGTAAAGTGCTAAAAAAACCCTCAAACATATCAAGCATATCTAATAAGCAAGACTGCGCTGTGCTATCTCGAGTTATCCCCTAAAATGCCTCTAGTAGCTAAGAAAGCTGAGTGAGTTTAACGGCCTAAAAGCCTTTGCCGCGTCTCAGTGCGCACGCGGCCCGGCCCCAGCTAAGACGTAGAACGCTGCTGTGCGCACAGACCTGTTGCCAGCAGAAGACAAGAAACATCATCTTCCCACTTGCCGTGCGCTAAATCACGTTGGGTAAACAAGATTTAGCTTGGCCCCTAAATATCGTGGTACTTATGCAAAGCTCTACGTAAGTATTTGCTAGACTTCAAACTAGGATACAGAATGGATCTGCGAGAGTGGATGAGGACCCAAGATGCCCCCAAGAAGCCTTCAGAATCAGTGCCCTCAGCCTCCAGACCTTCTCTGAGCTGAACCTGCCAGTCTAGAGCACTGGGGATGTAAACCGATGGAAAAGTAAAAGGAAAATGAAGGCTCCAAAGGTTCAGCACCAGAGATGCTGAGGATGGAGTCAAGGAGTGAAGCACATTACATGGGGACAGAAGCGCTCAGTGAACGTTCATCCAGCTGAAGACACTGCACACAGGCTGTCTTCTGGACAAGAAACCAGACACATTGAAGCATTAAGAACCTCCTAAACCACTCCCTCCCTCCCTGTTTCATGCCTCTAACAGAGACACTGTTCAGCCTGCAAGAGGGAAAGGTTGTAAGAAGGAACACAAGGGATGCGCCAGGACAGCTCCTGCAAGTTACAGAACTGCCAGAGAGATTCAGCTTTAAACAAAGCCCCACAAGAGAGCTAAGACCACACACTGCCTCTGGAGGAAAGAGCTTCAGCTTAGATGAAGATGTTACCCAGGGGCAAAGCTTCCTCAGCTCATCACCCACAGCTCGCATGCCAGAGCCCATTCCTGGGGCTGCAGAGTTTCGCTAAAGATTTTTCTGTCGTAGTGAAACACAGGCTTACATTCAGAGCTCAGCACTCGCTTTTTGCCACTGATAACGTTTTGCCAGCTTTTCTGATCGTTGCTGTAGCTCAGCTTGCTGGGTGCTGTGCTAACACCTTCCAAGCAAAGAATGATGCTGGTCAGTAGGAGGAGGGTTATGCTGTTTCAGTTCAAACGAACTAGCCAAATGAAAGGTGTTTTCTAGGCACTAGATGTTGGGGAAAAAAGCACTCCCTCGACATAACACACGGTGCTTATCAAGAACCAGTGTCTATGAAAACCTGGGCTGCATGCCTGAGTGGTGGCTGTGCAAGCCACCTTTCAAAACAACGTGACTGCAGGTGCCCTCATCTTTGAAAGGTGGATTTATGTCCTTCAGGTAGGCAGAAGAACAGAGGAAGCTCTGAAGCCACCATCCAAAGGACACAGGTCTGATCATTTCCAGACCATTAGTTACATGCCCTCTTATTTTGAATATTGCATAATCCCTCCAAGAACTTGGCTTATCAGTTCAACTTTGCACTCCCTGCAAACAGGGAAGCTGTTTGTCAGAAACCTGTGCTTCTCTGCCAAAATCCTCTCTGCCAGAGAAGGCTCATAAACCTTTTATTGCAGGATCCCCAGCCTAAACGGTAATTTTTGCTTCCCAATCCCACCGCCACCAAGGAGTCAACAACCGATTGAAAAAAGCATAGCGCAGATTTAATCCCAGCAGCACTAGGAAAGAGCCTTCAGATTGTTGCATTTGCCCAAATAAACTGCAAATGTCTACTGTAAAGCACTGGGAGCTTTTTCTTCCCCAAGAAAGAACTTCAAAAGGATGCAGTTGTATTTTGTAACCTCTGCAGTTATGCCAGGATGCATACCCCAGGAATAAAGACAGGCAACTTCCTCCTTCAGAGGAGAGGATTATTGCTCTTCAGCTCAAGTAGCAACTGAAACACTTTGGCTTCAGAAAAAACACTGCTGCAAGATTAAGTTTGAACTCCAAGTCGTGCAGCAGAAACTAGATCTATCCAGTGCAGGGGAGAGGCAGAGCAGGACTGGGTCAGGGAGAATGTACAGAGGGAAGTGTCAGCTAAGAAAAGGCATGCGCAAGAGGGAAAGGTACATGCAGCCTCATCAAAAACACGTCTTGTGACCACAAAAACATACCAAAAGCCAAGTTCTCAGCTGCATTCTCAGGGCAATAAAGAACCTGGTTCCCAGCCCTGGCAGACTAATCGGGTGAAAACAAAAGATGACCTAGCCTGTCCTGCGACGATGGGCTTGAACGTGGATTTGGAAAATGTGTTTAGATCCAGCTTGGTCCCAGACCTCACTCCTGCGGTGGATTCTCTCTTCACAGTTATCAGCAGCTCCCCGACCTGAACGCCAGATCCAGCCCTTCTCTGTCCATCAGCTCACGGCAAGGGCCCAAGAGCAGCCAGAGGCCTCCGGCCAGGCTGCTGTGAAATCAGACTTCCCAGATCAGGGAAGAGAAGGTGCTAACCAAGGGGGAAAAAAAACAAAACAAAAAACCCAAAACCCAACAAAAAACCCAACCAACCACAAACCAAAAACAACCCCCTAAACAACCCTTCCTCCTCCTCCTCCTCAAGGGAAAAAAACAAAGCTGACAGCATGACCAAGCTACAGCAGGCTCAAGACAGGAGCAACACCATGATGAAGAATCCCATCTAAACCGTACAGAGGAACGCTGGAAGGACGGAGACACAGGACACGGCAGCGTGTCAGGCTAACACAAAGAACAAAGCCTTTACAGAAAGGCAAGGCAGCACAGCACCGAGAAGAACCTAAAACCCACTTCCATCCCACAAGTCAATATGTGCTTGTTGAATTCAGGAAGTGGGTTTTGCTGTTTCAAGTACACTTAATACCTACTTGTTGCTGCCCTGCAGAACATCGCTGCATTCCCTCAGCCAAACAGTCGATTGTTTGTGTTGGAGCGGAGATGTTAACAGCCAACTTGTGCCTATCAGTCAGAACCTACTACAGTCGGCTGAAAGATGCAGGGAGGCACCAGCAGCCTTCCAGCAAGGACCTGCGTGGCAGGACGCAGAGTTAGCAGGTGTTTTAGAGAGACTGTGGCAGGCTCGACAAGTTGAACTTTTCCTCACTATGGCATTCAGCCGGCACAGGCTGCCAGCTACAGTCAGTACGTAAAAAAAAAAACAAAAGGGAAATCAGCCAACTTCTGCAATATTTTGGTCCTAACAATGCAACATTTGCCACAGAAGAGTTCCTGAAGATAACCGGAGTCAGGAAAGAGTCAGCGCGGTGCCAGGAGAGGAGCACAACAGGACAAAAATCAGTGGTAGTGAGTGACTTAATGATGAGGGCCTTGCTTTGGGGTTGCTGTGTTCTTGGGTCAGTTTTGTTTGTGTGCTTTTAAATGCTGTCCTTCCCCCTGAGCTCCGGGTAGAAGGTAACTCCTAAGGAGGTGGGCAGGTGGTCATCCTCACCTAGAGGATGGTGTGCACCTGGGGACAGGCAGCCATGGGGCTGGAGTGCCACCTTTCGGCAAGTCACCGGCAGCGCTGCCTCATCTCCCTGGACACGGGCAAGGAAAGCACATCAGGAACGCACATCTTCCTGCTGCTCCTGGGGTCCCACGCTGTCCCCGTGGCTGTTTCTCCATCCCATGGCCTCACCTAGTTCATGGGCAGCTTAGAAAAGGCAAGAGAAGTGACATGGCATGAACCCACGCAGGGACGCACGGCGTGGCTTTTGGCAGGTTGGCTCTGCAGCAACTGGAGGGGACAGGGGGCAGGGGGATTGGACTTGATGATCCTTTGAGGTCCCTTCCAATCCCTAACATTCTGTGATTCTGTGACAGGACTACAGCAGGCGGCTCCTAAGATCACACAGTTTGCCAGAGCTTCTCAGAAATGTTCCCAGGGTCAAGATCTGAGCACTCCCAAAAAAACCAAGCACAAACATCACCTGCTGATCAACACCAAACCATCCCAGAAGTCCAGCAGGACACTCATGAAGGAGGAAGTCTGAGTGGTTTAACTGAGCTGGGACCCAAGTATTGAACGGGCCTTGTATGAAGTTACCCAGCATTTCTAAGGTGGCCAAAATTGTGAATCCGTACAAAGGCATTTGGCAGCAGCAAGTTTCAGAGCTGAGCTGGACATACTAAAACACATTTCCTCCCATTTTAAGCCAGGCACATCTCCTACAATCCCATTCAATTTTAAAGACCTCCGTTTCCAACCTGTTGCCTCTCTCTCAGGAGTCCCAGTGAACTCAAGCTCTCCTTCTGCAGAAACCAGCCCGGCTATAACTTTCCATGGCTTTCTACTATTTTCTATTTCAGTTCAGCCTGGACAGTTTTAGCACAGGGAGACATTGAGTTGAGTACAATTTCTTTCTCTGACCACCTGGTGCCTCACTTGCCTGGAGCGGTCTACCAGGAGCGGTCTTTACCATTTCCTGCTCAAGTTTCATTAGCGGTCCTAAAATAAAGGAGTGGGAAATAGTCTTGTTCAAAAAGCAGCGATAAATCAGCCCATTACACCTATCTGTGCCCAGCCAGAGCGGAAGATCAAGTGGAACAGGCTTGTCCCAGTGCTACCCGGGTAGGCAGGGTGACCTAGCACCTCTGTGTGCACAGGTACAACCACCCCGGCACTGCCAACATCCTTTGGCCAAACATCCTTTGGCCGCGTGTCTATGCACAAGCCTGGGTTGCGTGAAGTCTGCTGGCACAAGTACACGCCGCCAGCCTCCAAAGAGAGCTGTTCTCCACTCCAGCTATTTGGGATATGCATGGGAAGCTGCACACCGTCAGCGGGACAATAATCCCTGAAATTTCTGCCCCCTGCCCCAAACCAAGACCTACCATAACCCATGGTACAGCTTCAATGAACAAAACGCAGCCTGAAAGGCAGCCCAGAAATCAGTATCTAGTCTGCCCTCTTTTCACAGAATTCCATAATGGTGGGGGTTGGAAGGGATCTCTGAAGATCATCTAGTCCAACCTTCTTCTCCAGCAGGGTCACCCAGAGGAGAGGGCCCAGAATCGCATCGTCCAGGTGGGTTTCCAATCTCTCCAGAGAGGGAGAGTCCACAATCTCTCTGAGCAGGATAGCCCAGGGCTCCAGCACCCTCACAGGAAAGAACTTTTTCCTTCTGGGTTCCAGTTTGTGCCCGTTGCCCCTTGTCCTGCCGCTGGGCATCACTGACAAGAGCCTGGCCCCATCCTCTTGACCCCCACCCTTTCGATATTGATAAGCATTGAGAAGTAGATTTTCGGGTAGCCCAGCCACATATTAGTATTACCAACAGGAAGATATTAAGATTCACTGGGCAAATCCAGCACAATCTCCAAACTTCTTGTGTTTCATTGTCCCAGTTTTAACCTGCCTGTAGTGTTATTAGAAGTTATTAGAGCTTCTAACACGCTGATAGCGACATCCACCTTGCACCAGCTAAAGCTGGTAACACTTTCTCTATTTCATCAATACTCCATCGGTGTGATGGTTGCAGATCCAGTGGCACTCAAGCAAATCTTTTGGGTAAAAAAGAAAAGAAAAATGAGAGTCAAGACAAATCAAGGAATAAACATCCTGTGCTGAACGGGACCAATATATTTGAGATGAGATTACGCAGTAGGCAAGAGATACAGCTATCCGCACAAAACCGTGTTTTGTTACAGAGAACTCACCCAAAAAATCAGGAAGACAGAAGCAGAACAAGATCAAAGTAAAATCAAGCTCAGGACAAACCACCAGATTTAAAGTGAAGTCATTCAAAGAGCTGTGAGAACTGGCCTATCAGATTACAGGGGATCTTTCAGGTCCTCTGTACAACTTGAACTGGATGAAGACACTGGATAAAGGTCAACAGGACTGGTGTAACAGGAAACTGGATTTCCACAGCTATTCTCAGCCTTTCTACCAAGTCATGCAGTGTGTAAGGAGGGCAGGGATGGTCTGAGACCTTTTGGTTCATCTCTTCCATGCCCTAGTTTCCAAAATGGGACAGCCAGAGAACAGCAAAGCTTTAAAGTCTGTAAGATACTCATGAGTCCTGCCCAAACTATTGCCTTTAAACAGATATGACATAAGCTAGAAAGAAGAGGCCATCCGTGATGACTACGATACTTCCACAGAGTCTAGACATTTTCAGAAACCTGTAGGGCTGCCAAGGAAAAGCACCAGTGGAGGACAAACTACCTAATCCTGCCAGGCTCAAACAGCACTGATGTCTTCACAGCAAATTCAAGATGGACAACAAGGTGTTCGAAAGGTTTACTTGAGAGAATAGAAGAGATTACTCCACACACCATGATGAGCTAGAAACTGCTTCATCCAGTGCAAACGCTGCTGCAAAATGAGGGCTTGGTCACGTCTTGCTGATGACTTGCCATATCTTCCTCCATATTTGTAGTCAAATATGTCTGTCACAGATTCATAAGAGTTTTCATAAGGAAATGCTACTTCTTAGAAAATAGGAAAGACAAGCAGCTTTAGCACAGTGACCCAGAAAATAATAGATATGCGCCACTGGATTAGAAAACTAAGATAGTAATACTCTGTAGACACAAAAGGGACAGATCAGGAAGGAATATGGCAGAGATACAGGTCTCGAATCAATCTTGAATCGCCTTGTACATGCAGGAGATGCCACAGACAGGCCAAAATTTTAAATCTTTGAATCGACCACAAAAGCCTTTCTACTTCAGCCTGCACGATTCCCAAATCTCTGGGTGGTAAGCAAGGCAGCGCACACACAACTGCCAAAAAGACAGATTAAACACCGCTTGCCGGAGCGCCTGCCATGAGCCCAAGCTCAGCTTATCAAACGCATCGACCAGCTCCACGCCCTGGAGCAGTTTGTGACAGGGTCAGAGGAAGGCCTCCAGCTCCTGGAGGGAGATGGCAGAACGGCAGCAGCCCCAACGAAGGCCGATCGACCTTAGCAGGTCAGAATTAGCAGGCTGCTGCTGTCACACACACGTGTGGCATATGTTTTGCGGTACAATCGCTTTTTTAAAAACCCAGGAAGATTTAGCACAAGGGACAGAGGTAAATGACAGCCTGAAAAGAGACTGAACCAATTCCAATCCTGCAAGGGAAGGTGGCTACAGAGCTGTGCCAACAAAGCACGCACATGCAGGGAGCAGAATACTCTTGCACTGTGTGGTTTGAGACTTGTGGCTCAATCCTGTGCTACTAGTTTGAGACCTCCAGATGCCACCAAACCAGTTTAGTTTGAGAAGCTGCAGAAAACACAGCAGCTACAGGGCTGAGTGTGGAAATCTGGTGAGAGTCTGGAAGAACACCAACATTTCAAACACTGTTCATGGACAGCTGGTACTCACGTGATGAAGTCCAGAAAACTTGCTAGGGGCTCGTACGCATGGTTCCTCATGTGACGGAACTCCACCACCATCTTCTCCTTTAGCTTGTCATCTATGACGGAGACGGTGAGCGGGGAGGCTTCATTGGCCAGGAAGTTCCCATAGTCGGTGCTCTGGAGGTGCAGTTTCAAGTCTAAAAAAAAAAAAAAGTAATTCCACTCTACAGGGTTTGTTTTGATTTCGGGGTGTTTTGAGCACACTCAAGAGAGCTGTTGCTCAGCACATCTCTAGGTATTCTCTTCTCAAAGATCACCTAGACAAAACCCATGTGTTAAGGCATCCACTTCGATCTCTGCTCAGTTTTATCATGGACGAGGATCGGTGTTTCACCGGATCTTTAAGATGGGACAAGGCTGATAAACTGACACTGCCTGAGTAGCCGAGCACACGCCTGTGCCAGCTGTCCACTGCGCCTAACCGAGGGGAAAGGTTACTGGTATTTGAGGAAGTAGGTGCTAGATATCTAGCAAAAAAAGAAACAACTTAAGCACCTCCTCCAATCAGAGGGCCTCTAGTTCAGGCTTTTCTGAAGCAATCATGACCAAGAACCTATCTGCACCCACAAGCAAGTCTCCTCAGATATTAGTGATGTGGTAGCATCTGAAAAGCTTTTCAAAGCCAAACAGACACCACCTGGAAATGACAAAGCACCAGGTTTTACATCACCAGGTCAGTCCAGCAAATTGCACTGGTAAAGAGAAGTCAGGCGTTAAGAGGCAGAGAGGGGCTGGTGAAGAGGAAGGCCATTGAAATCTGCCTCATACAGCAGGCAGTTTCTGGCAAGATGCAGGAACGTGCTCCCTCTTCCACTTTCAAGCAGAGGAAACCTTTGTTTCCTGTGTTACCCTCACTGCAGGTCAGGTCCCCAACCAAACTGCAGCTCTGGCCAACAAGCAACCACAACATGCTGAGCTCTGTGGAGATAAAAGCCCTATTTCAGCCAAAAGCATTTAAGTGTCTCTATGGAAAAAGTGAATCCAAAACTGAGGAACGTCATATAATCCTACTCGTCAGAGCCCTCCTCATTGCACTGGTACATAATGTTCATCTTCCCTTCAGCTTCACCTCAGAGGACCAGCTAGGGAACAACCCTCCCAGGGATTCAAGACCTTTATGGGGAAAGGAGAGTAGCTGGAAGAGTTTAGTCAAACCAGATGTGAACACACCGTCCAGAGAAAACAAAAAGAGAGACATTTCTCTCTGGTTTCTCTGAAGCAGGAGCACTGAGGCTGCTTTTCCCTTCTCAGCATTATGGCACGAGCACCCACAGCACCGAGCAAGGACTCAGCCCAGCTTGAGGAGTTTGATCTTTTTGCTATTGCACCTGGCTACAGATCCTCCACACCGGGCTCCAAACCAAGCTCCTGCTGTGCGGGGCGATCCCGTTCTCAGCCCAAGGGGTGGAAGGCTCAAACTGCTTTCAAGCTGACTTCAGCTCTTCTGGGTACTTCCAAGAGGGTCTAGCAAAGATGGTTTTGACCCAGAATGTTTTAGTTCTGAAGAGATTACCGCTGCTGAGTCTCACTAGAAACAGTGGTTACAGAGAGGAGAAAAAGAGGTCAGAGACTTACAGTGTTCAGTTCCCATCATGTTTCTCAGGGGTTTACAGTGGTTTGGTGGTACTCTTAGGAAGAAATCCTGGATGCAGCAAATAGAACTACTTGCCAAACGACACGCATCACAGCTGAAGCGAGGCAGAAACTTCACCGAGATCTCTGCTCCCCAGACTATGCTGCAGCTGAACAGACAGGCTCTATTCTGCCAAAACATCATCAACTCCTACTCGTACTGTAAAGGCTGGGAATCACTGTCTGGATAACCGAGACAACCTTGCCACAACGTCAAACACGCCAAAACACACCACAACATCTTTGGCCACAAGCTTTCCGATCTAGTGAGGAGGGCTTTAAACTAGGGTTGCCAGGAGTAGGGATCTTCAGCCTGTCCAACATCAAGGCCAATGCCACCAACAGACACTCTGGGCCTGGAGTTCAACTGCAGGCAGGGAAGAGAGCATCGGAGGTGCAGGATAAAGGAACCCCAGTTGCTAAATCCGCTTCACTCTGCGGGCTCAACTTCAATGTCTCTACACTACTGCACACAGCACAGGGAACCAGCAAGAAGAGTTAGATGTGCACGTGCCTATAGGGCTATGATGTCATTGGCATCACTGAGACATAGTGGGACGGCTCTCACAACTGGAGCACAGGAATAAGTGGATACAGGCTCTTCAGGAAAGACAGGCAGGGGAGAAGGGGAGGGGGTATTGCCCTCTACATCAATGACCAACTGGAGGCCATGGAGCTGCACCTGGGGATGGACGAAAAGCTGACGGAGTGCTTAAGGGACAGGGTTAAAGGGAAGGTAAGGGAAGGAGACATCATATGGGGGTCTGCTACAGGCCACCTGACCAGGAAGACCAAGTAGATGAGGCCCTCAAACAGACAGGAGCAGCTTCCTGTTCACAAGCCCTGGTCCTCACGGGAGATTTCAACCAACCTGATACCACCATTATCAAGAAGGACAACAGAGCAGGGCACCAGCAATCTAAGAGGTTCCTGGAGCGCATCGATGATAACCTCCTCCTTCAAGTGGTAGAGGAACCCACAGGAAAAGGTGCTATGCTGGACCTTGTCCTCACCAACAAGGAGGGGTTGGGGACTGACGTGAAGCTCAAGAACAGCCTTGGCTATAGTGATCATGAAATGGCAGAGTTTAAGATCCTTAGGGCATCAAAGAGGGTATGTAGCAAGCTCACTATTCTGGACTTCAAGAGAGCAGACTTCATCCTCTTCAGGGACCTGCTTGGCAGGGCATCATGGGATAAGGCCCTGGGGGGGAAGAGATGCCCAAGAAAGTCAGCCAGTATTCAAGGACCATCTCCTCCAAGCCCAGGAGAAGTGCATCCCAAGAAAAAAGGCAAGCAAGAATATCAGGGGGTCAGCAAGGTGCTCCTGGACTTACCTGGACACAAAATGAAAGTCTACAGGGAGTGGAAGCAAGAACGGGCTCACTGGGGGAATTACAAACAAGGTACCTGAGCAGCCAAGGACCAGGTTAGGAAAGCTAAAGCACAGATAGAATTAAATCTGCCATGGGACAAAGTGGAACAATAATTTCTTCAGGTATATTAGTAACAAAAGAAAGGCTAGGGAAGATGTGGAGCCTCTTCGGAAGAAAAATGGAGACGTGATCACAACCGATATGGAGAAGGCAAAAGGTGTTCATTGGCTTCTTTGGCTCAGTCTTCACCAGCTGTATTGGGTTTGGGTGAGCTGGAGTTTATGTTCCCCAGAGCAGCTCTTATGGTGCAAGGGCTCCAGTTGCACTGCCCAAGTTCCAGAAGGCAAAGGTAGCGACTAGGAGAGGGAAGATTCACCTCCTGTAAGTGAAGATCAGCTCTGAAAGCATCTGAAGAACATGACGATGCACAAGTCCATGGGGCCTGATGAGATCCATCCACAAGTCCTTAGGGAACTGGCAGATGAAGTTGCCAAGCCACTACGCATCATATTTGAAAGGTCATGGCAGTCTGGTGAAGTCCCTGCTGAGCGCATAAGGGGAACCATAATCCCCATCTTCAAAAAGAGAAAAAAAGAAGATCTCAGAAATTTTAGGCCAGTCCACCTCACCCCTGTGCCTGGCAAGACCATGCAGCAGATTCTCCTGAAGGCTCTGCAAAGGCACATGGAAAATGAAGAGACAGCGACCGGTGGAAGCCAACACGGCTTCACCAAGGGCAAATCACGTCTGACGAATTTAGCAGCCTGTTACGATGGAGTTACAGCGTCAGCGGATAAGGGCAAAGCAACTAACGTCATCTACCTGGATTTCTGTAAAGTGTTTGACGCTGTCTCGCATGACATCTTGGTCACTAAACTGGAAACACACAGACTTGACGGACGGGCCACTCGCTGGCTAAGGAATTGGCTGGATGGTTGTACACAGAGTTGCAGTCAATGGCTCAACGTCCAGGCCAGTGACAAGTGACGTCTCTCAGGGATCAGTACTGGGACCGGTGCCGTTAACATCAGAAACATGGACAGTGGAATCGAGCGCACCCTCAGCAAGTCTGCCCACAACACCAAGCTGTGGGGTGCTGTCGACACATTGGAGGGAAGGGATGTCATCCAGAGGGACCTGAACAGGCTTGAGGTGGGCCCATGCCAACCTCGTGAAGTTCAACAAGGCCAAGTGCAAGATCCTGCACCCAGGTCAAGGGAATCTCAAGCACAAATACAGGCAGGCTGGGCAATGAGTGGCTTGAGAGTAGCCCTGCAGAGGACTTCGATGTGTTGGTTGACAAGAAGCTCAACATAACCCGATAATATGCACTCACGGTCCAGAAAGCCAACCATACCCTGGGCTGCGTCAAAAGAAGCGTGGCCAGGTCGAGGGAGGTGATTCTCTACTCTGCTCTCGTGAGACCCCACCTGAAGTACTGCACCCAATTCTGGGGCCCCCAACATAAGGAGGACATTGAACTGTTGGAGTGGGTCCAGAGAGCCACAGAGCTGATCAGAAGGCTGAAGCACCTCTCCTATGGGAACAGGCTACAAGAGTTGGGGCTGTTCAGCCTGGAGAAGAGAAGGCCTACAAGAAAGCTGAGGAGAGACTTTCCATAAGGGTTTGTAGTGATAGGACAAGGGGTAATGGCATTAAGCTGGATGAGAGTAGATTTAGACTAGATAGTAGGAAGAAATTCTTTACAGTGAGGGTGGTGAGACACTGGCACAGGTTGCCCAGGGAAGATGTGGATGCTCCATCACTGAAGTGCTCAAGGCCAGGTTGGACAGGGCCTTGA
Organism: Baryphthengus martii; assembly: GCA_013396935.1. NCBI lineage: Eukaryota > Metazoa > Chordata > Aves > Coraciiformes > Momotidae > Baryphthengus > Baryphthengus martii. The sequence continues at coordinate 91,868 of VWZK01022074.1, forward strand.
GCAACTTGATCTAGTTCCTGCCCATGGCAAAGGGTTGGAACTAGATGATCTTTAAGGTCTCTTCCAACCTAAACCATTCTATGACAACTCAGCACACCCCTCAGCTCCAAGAAGCCCGCAGAGGACTGTTAGGATAATCCCTTCCTAAACCCTGCAAAGAGCCCAGATCACAGGTAGTGCCTTGCGAGAGAAGTTCTCACCCATCTGGTTTGCAATTGCTTGATTTTTGAAGGCTAAGAAAGTCACAGAGGGGAAATCTACCAGAATTACACCTTAGAGGAGTTTCAGTCCCTCTTTTGAAAGCTCCTGGATGATGAGCTTTGGAATCCGAGTGGAAATTAAGTTCTATTGTCAGCTGGGAGCTTTAGTAACTTGGTTTTAGTGCAGGCTGGAGAAAGCATGGAGCAAAATTCCAAATTGCTTAATGAACGAGAGGAAGGGTCCTGGGAAGAGTCTTGCATCCATAAAAGCAGGTTGCAAGGGAAGGCACACGGGCCTGCCGTAGCTCCACTGATCCACCTCCTGCTTCCAGTGCTCTGTAATTGTGCAGAACTAATGAAAACGAAGCCTGCCCAAAAAGGCATGTGATGTTGTTTTGCAGCTATACAGGACTTTGCAGGGAGAGCAGCTATTGCACATCCTACCACATCTTATTTCAGTAGGGAGGCTTCCAAAACTTTCAGCTTGTTTCCTCAACTCCAACTCCACTGCAGCAAAACTGTCAGTTCCTCTTGGTGTTTTCGTGACCTGCAGCTCTGCTTATATTTTTGCAGACACAAGAAGCCACCTCGCTATCGAGTCACTTGATGCTAGAGACCCGGTGACACAAAAAGTAGAGTTTGTTGTACCGTGTTGTACCATGCACTTCCGGGAGGTCAGAGCTGCATCCCGGTTAGACCAGAGGCACACAAGTGGATGCTGTGCCTCGCAGCCTGTCCCTCAGCAGCTCGGAGCAAGCTCTCACAAGCTGCTTGGCCAGAGCATTTTGTCCTGCTTGATGAGGGGGTTGCTCCCCCAACTGCACAGCACCAGAGCCAGCACAACATCATGCTGCAACTGGAATAAAAGCCGTGTTTATATAATGCTTGGAAGAAACTTTTAAGGGGAAGGCCAGCCACAAACAGCAGGAACTGAACTTTTCTGAATCTCTGAGCATCCAAGCAGACAGAAGAGAACGTATTTTCCAAAAATTGGACCGGATTTATAAATCCTGACTCAGTGCATCCCACAGCACACCAGCACCGTACACAAGCCTGTCCTCCAGCCACCAAGCCTCAACCAAGGGGTGCTCAGAGTTTTCAGCAGGACTATTCACATGTCAGGCCTCTCAGCTGAGGGACTAATCCCATGGTTCCACACATCCCCTGCCAGAAAAGCCGTCCCAGGAGCACGGTGACTAATCAACAGACCCACTGCTGAGCAAGCCCCAAGCTCTCCCAAAGTTCAAGTTCCTATTTTCTAACGCAAGTTCAGGCCAAACTGGAGTTGGTCTCTGGCAGTGACCGCAGCATCTTGGCAGGGGCGGCCGTCAGAGATCCTACACGACTAGACAACGGCTGCGAGTCTTCTGTCACGCCTCTTCGCCAGCTGAAGAGGGCAGAGACCTGCTTCTAGAGCCCAGAGGCTTCCTGGGAGCTCCTCGGGATGCTGACCAACAGCAGCACACAGCCTCAATCCGCTGATTGCTTTTGAGAGGTACGTCTGCCCATTTGGGCAGTTTTCTAGGCGGTTCACGTGCTTTTAAGAAACATACTGAGCTAGCGTTTGGCAAGGGAGCGCTTGAATGACCACAGGGCTTTTGTTCTCTCTCCTCCCCCGCCTTGCCAAAACTAGTAAATTATGGCCAGGTCACAGCTCCCAGAAAGCCGCCTCGTGCAAGAACAAAACAGCTTGTCAGAATCACAGCCTTTTTCTGCTGAGTATTCAAGTTGGGTAGCACTCAAGATTACCACGACATGCACTTACAATCACCTTCTTTCAGCTCTTGATGAGGCCCTTATTGTATCGCAGCAGACTGTACACGAGGCATTAATACAACCGACAGCTTAATCCAACGCACCACCGTGCCAACACCGCACCTCGGGGCTTCAGATGACATTTTCTTGAGGGACTTCAGATCTAACACTGCTATCCTCTCCTGCAGGTTTGCTTTGTCATAACGAGGAATCAAGCCATTACTCAAGTCTTTTAGACATCTGTCAGCGATCAGCGCTTGACCTGTGAGCCCTACTCGGACAGAGTGACCCAGGGCCCCTCCAGCTCCTATTCCCACCCCCTTATTTCTTCAGCATCCTCCTGTAACCACACTGCAGAGCTCTGAATCAAGTTAACGGCTCAAGCACTTCCAGGCAAGGACTGATTTGTCTTCTTGCGCACAGGCGTGGAATTAGCTTTTGCAAATTCTGAGCGGAGCTGATGTTGTCTGCTGTAACCCCGACACCTCACTCCAAAGCACCTGGGGGGCATCACCACAGACATTAAAATTAAAGTAACATTTGCCACCTCTCAGGCCTGAGGCAGTGAAGGAGCTGAGGGATTATCCAGCAGTCTGCGATCAACAATGTCACCCACGTCTCCCTTCAGAAGGCTGCAGTCATCACCCTTCGCCTTGTTGCTGTCTGTTTATCGACATCTCAGACACTCCTGAAGCTGATTCTCTGAAATCTCACCTGAGAAGCACCCAGAAACCCTTCACTCCCTGCAGAATTTAAGATCTTTTCTGTGGTTGCCCACCCTAGAAGCGGGGTGCCACCTTTCCTCTGCTGTCAGGTAGCAAATCCCCCTGTGCCACAGTTGGGCAGTGAGAATTGTCATCTTTGGCCCTTTCCCCCCAGCAGTGTTCCACCTCTATCTCTTCACCTCTGTGTTTGAGATGTCCTCAGCACCAAATACCAGCCTGTGCTTCTGGCCCAGCCCTTTCTGAGGTTGAACTCACCCTCCTCAGAGCCACAAATCCTGCATGACAGGGCTTATTTCCTTACAAGCCCCTCAACCAGGCAGCCCCCTTCTGACTCTTCCAAAATGTGATGTAACCCCTCCTAATCTGCTGCACCTCCAGCAAGCTTCACCCCTACGTCTCCTTTTCCCCCTCCTTCTAAAAGGAGACCGCACTAAGTCACAGCTGTAACCTCCAAGGCCCAGCACGCTGAGAGGACATCATCCCAGCACAGAGCAGTAATACTTGCCAGGAAACCCGGACACCAACATCTTCTAACAAGGCACAAGCCTCAAACAGGGGCTGAAGCTGCACCAGCGCTGAGAAGCTGACCTCAGCTGCTGCTTGAAGTTTAGCTGGGAGAAGCTATGAAGCAGGTCTCTGCCCAATAAAGGAGGCCAGAACAAACAGCAAAGAGCCTCTGCTGAACCCTGCAGGAAGCCAGAGACCGCAGTGTTTGTTTGCCACCATGATTTAGCAGACCATGGAAGTGCCATCTTTCTTCCAACTAATCATGTTTTCCCTGAGCCTTTTTTAACAGGACAGTTGATTAACTGCCAGTGTCCGCAGAAGTATAAGCAGAGTTGCAGGTCACAATAACACCAAAAGGAACCGGTGGTTTTGCTGTAGCAGAGTTGGAGTTGAGGAAACAAGCTGAAAGCTTTGGAAGCCTCCCTTCTGAAGATGTGGAAGGATGTGCAATAGCTGCTCCCTTTGATGCAGGACAAAGCCCTGAGATCAGCAGGACAGCCTTTTGGCTACTGCTCCCTCACTGCACGAGCAGCCAGCGTTCACAGGACAGGGATGGTCTATAAACTCTACAGGTCTCAGTGTTCCCAGATTCTCTGCCTCATGGCAGCAGAAAGCTCTTGGGGAGAGAGCCAGTCCTACTGCATGGTCTCAGGAAGCAAGGGTCAGCTTTTCACAAAGGGCCCCTAGATGTCAGGAAACAGCACAGTCATCGGCCTTTCAAGAGGTCCCTACCACATTACGGTTTGCCAAGTTCAGACAGAACCATTCTCAGAGTTCAAGAAGGATCTAAGCATGGCCACACTTTAGAACCATTCAGCAGCCTCTCCTTGCTTGGTTGTACAACAAAGGAATCATGTAATAGTTTTGCTTGGAAGAGACCAAGTCCAATCACCAATCCAGCACTGCCAGGTCACCACTAAACCCTGTCCCTTAGCACCACATCTCCACGGCTTTCAAATCCCTCCAGGATGAAGACCACTGCCCTGGGCAGCCTGGGCCAGGCCTGGACAGCCCTCGTGGGGAAGAAATTGGTCCTCATGTGCAACCTAAACCTCCCCTGGTGCAACTCAAGGCCATTTCCTCTTGTCCTGTCACTTGTTCCTTGGGAGAAGAGACCAGCTCCACCTGGCTCCAACCTCCTGTCAGGGAGTTGTCAAGAGTGAGAAGGTCTCCCCTGAGCCTCCTTTTCTCCAGCCTCAACAACCCCAGCTCCCTCAGCCACTCCTCACAAGACTTGTGCTCTAGACCCTTCCCCAGCTTCTCTGGACACGCTCCAGCCTCTCAACGTCCTTCTTGGAGCGAGGGGCCCAAAACTGAACCCAGTGTTCAAGAGGTGGCCTCCCCAGTGCTCAATCCCGGGGGGACAATCCCTGCCCTAGTCCTGCTGGCCACACTGGTGCTGATCCAAACCAGGATGCTGATGGCCTTCTTGGCCACCTGGGCACACACTGGTTCATCTTCAGACAGCAGCTGACCAACATCCCCAGGTCCTTTTCCACCAGGCAGTTTCCAGCCGCCCTGCCCCAGTCTGGAGTGTTGCAGGAGGCTGTTGTGACCCAAGGGCAGGACCTACCACATGGCTGGAGTTGCATGGGAAAGGATCTATCCTGTTCCTCCCACACCCAGGAGAACACCACGAACTCCACCATGGAACAAGGTGCCAAAAGTACTCAGAGGAGGTCTGTAGCTCTGGTAGCAATGCAACTTTACAGCAAGAGAGGACACACTGCCCACTCGGGTCAGCTGAAAGAGAAGTCCAGCTCCAGCCTAAATTCCAGGACCACCGTGATAAAACAGAAGACGGGAGGGCAGCACAGCCTTTCCCACTCCTCTCTCAGCCAGAGGAGATACAGTGAGCACTCAGAACATAACACCATGAAGCAAAGGCAGCCTCTGTGGGAGAAAAAAAAGCACACACTGCACCAGCAGAAGCCCTGTGCACAGAGGACACACAATATCCACCTGTGGGTCCAAGAGCCCACAGCTCTGCTCAGGCCTTTGCTGCGGTGCTCTAGTTGTCCTGTGATGAGAAATCCTGCAGAGGAAGAGAGTAGAGGAGGGAGTAGGGGACAAGTGGACGTCTTTACATCCTTTTTAGAGGCATTTATTACAGCAAGCCTTTAGCAATCCACTCCTGAGCTGACTGAAAGCAGCACTCCCCTTCCACCCTGTGAGAGTGACACAGAGCAAATACTCTTCAGGACTCAAAACCGGCCAACCAGCCTGTCCAGTCTTGGTTTATTCCACACCAGCCATACATCAAGGGTGTAGTGGTCACTATGTATTGCTATATTTTAACTTGACAAGAAACAAGGCTCCAGCATGTGTGAGGATATCACCCAAGCAGACCATCATGCCCTCCAGCTGCCATGAAGCCAGGTAGTCTAAGATAAGTGGGACCTACTTTCTTCAAGCTCTCCAGCTTCACTGATTCACATGCATCCTAGAAATGGAGGCCTGTGGACCAAAGGGAGGAGAAGAGAAACACAGTCTTGGAAATCCTTTCTTTCTAGAAGAATCACATTTATTTTCTTCTCCTCTCCACCCTTGGCCTCCCAAATATATATATATCCCACCCCTCCACAGGCACAACATGGTTTCTATAAAGGTGTAGAGGTGTCCAGCTGAGCCGGCTGCACGGGCAGGAGCACCAATACCCACAGAGAGGTGGTGGTGGAAACACGCAGCTTCTGGAAAACCGCTCCAGGGAGAGGCCCACACTAACAAGCCTGAGCCAACTACACGTCACTTCTTAGTCTCACTGCCCAGCTAGGAAGGGACACGTCCTGCTGCTGGATTTCTCCACACCAATCACCTTTAGAACACCGGCAGGTCAGGAAGAAATCCGTTTCCTACGCTGTCACTGTGGAAGCAAGAGAAGTATTAGCAACAGAAGGATCATGGACACTGACTTCAAGGTAAATTCACTCCTGTTCCTCAAGAAGGTGCTTTTGTGCACTTGCCAGGCTCCACACACTTTCTGCAGTACCAAACACTGCAGACCAACAGTAGAGGCTGTCGATAACCTACAGTTCAGCCCTAGACTCAACTCCGCTACTTAGAAGTGGCACTGCTGCCCAACTGCATCAATAGCTTTTTATTCTCCAGAGATCATCCAATCATGGAATGCTTTGAGTGGGAAGGGACCTTTAAAGCTCACCTAGACCAATCTCCCTGCAGGGAGCAGGGACATCTGCAACTCAAGCAGGTTGCTCAGTCAACCTCACCTGCAATGGTTCCAGGGGTGGAGCAGCGACCATCTCTCTGGGCAACCTGGACTGAGGTCTCACCACCCTCAGCATCAAAATGTTCTTCCTTCTCTCTAGTCTAAATCTCCCCTCTTTTAGTTTAAAACCATCATCCCTTGTCCTGACTTGACAAGCCCTGCTAAAAAGCCTGTCCCCGTGATGATACCAGACCTCTAACAGGCTACCACAGCTCTGGGGAGCCGGAGGCAGCTCACCATCCTTTTGACAGCAGAAAGCTGAGTGACTCATAAGTTCAGTTACCCAAGACAGATTCTACTCCAGAACAGAGCCAAGCTCACAGCACTGAAGCAGAGGAAGGAGGCTCCAAGTCCTTCACTGACACCTTGTGTCAGAAGCAAGAATCGGCTACAACAGAGAGGGCCAAGCAGGTCCCATGGGGTATCCAGTACAGGTGTAGAGTACACATGGACCTCTGCTGGAGAAACAATCAGAAGGCCAGGACTTTTGGAGCTGAAAGAAGGGATTAAACACATTATTGCCAAAGTTTTCAACAGAAAGCTTAAGCTAAACCAATTCTGGTCATGTTTTCCTGTTCCTTCTTAAAGCCAGCTCAGGAGCCTGCCTGATCATATGGCTTTATTTCTAACTCATCAAGAAACAAGAAGAGCTCGAATCAGCCTCCTTTGTGATCAGACCAACAAAGATAACAGAGGATCACACAGAAAAACACGATCTCCTCCTTTCAGCAGCAGTAAGCAGTCACCCCAAGTCCTGAAGCAGAGAAGTCAATTCCTTTGCGCTTCCAGAGCAATCCAAGCACACAAGAGGGAGTAGCATTTCAGACCTGGAAGCACCATTTCAACCCTCCAAGCAATGTCAATACCAGTGACCAGCCAGATCCCAGGGGCCAGCCCCCAAGCAGCCTTGGTCCATTAAGATTTCTCAAGTTGATCACTCGCTTCAGGACTGAGCCTAACGGCGGAGCCAGACTTGCAGTAGAGAAGAATGCATGAGTATTTTATGCCTGAGTACTTTTTTTTGGCTGCTAATAAGACAGCCACTATCTGGGTTTAGTCTGGAGAAGCATCTGGGAGAGAAAGAATCCACCTAACAGATACTGAAAAGGGAAAATCAGAAGTAAATGGACAGAGGAAAGAAACAGTCTGACCATAGACGGATGTAAGGGATCAAGAGCAACACGCCTTTGAAGAAAAATCCTTCTAGAAGAGCACACTAGACAGGGGCACAGAAAGCCAAATGGAGGAGGGAGGAGGAAAGAGGTGGACAGTGAACTTGGAGCAGGTGCTGAGTGAAGCGCGACACAGGGCACAGCAGCAGCCACCACCAGCAAATTGTCAGGGGCAGGACAGTAACGATACCAAGACAAACACAGAGGAACTCCAGCCTGACTGATTTCAAATGCACTAACCACTGCTTCAGGGCAGAGCCAAGTTTACGCAACTTGGTTCAAAAGGCAAGGAAGGGAGAAAAAAAGAGAAGCTCTAAATACAGAAAGACTCCAAAGAGGAAGTTATCTGCAAGGAAGGTGATAAAATGATAGTTCAGGGCATGCTGAGACTTCTGACCAGCAGGAATATCTTCCACTGCCCTCTTCCAGGCCCTGGGCTCTGCAGCAAGAACAACAGAGACTGCTGCAAGCAAAGAGTTGCAAAAAAATCTAGCTGAAAAGGGGCTTCCACAGAAGCTAAAACTACCCTGGGTATTTTTAAGGTAGAGACTGAGGCACATCACAGCACTCTGTTCTCATTCCACTGTTGAACATTTGTACGAGCAGCTCCAGGTCACTTGCACGGGAAGTTCAGCTGGCCAAGGATCCCTCAAAATAGTCAATATTAAATTTAATCACTCAGCAGCTTGCCCATTTTTTTTTTTTAAACAATGATTCAATAATTACAGTTCCCTTGACCAAAACAACCAACATCTCTGAATACATATGCTTCTAGCTTATTTCTGTGAAGACCTGGTTTTGATCTTTGTGATCCAGGTTCTGAACAGCAGTAAGTGAAAACTGTCAAGCAGGTCACGGATACAGAAGAATAATTTAACCCTGATTAAAGTTATGAGCTGATCCACAAGTGACAAGTATCACAGAGTAAAACCCGCACAGTTAGTACACGCTGATCTCGGAAAAAAGACAAGGGCTGGATGGCAGAATTAGCCTCAAATGACAGGAGATTACAGGTGGAGGGGTAATTCACTGGTGAATTTACAAAGATCTGCACCGTTTTTCCACCAGCAATGCTTTAATAACAGTAGATACTATCCTAAATGACCAAATCGGCTCAAAAATTGATCATGTGTATCAGGGATTAAGTCCGAACACCCCAATAATCCTACTTCTGGCTTTAAAAAGATTTTGGGCACTGTCTGCCACTTGGGAAGTGAAAGCACAACATGAGGCCCATCAGCAAAGCCTGACAAACCCCACCCGGCTCCCAACCACCGCAGGACATACACCACTGCTACAGAGGCAACTCAAGCAAGCCCTGGGAGCTCAAACTTCCTTAAACCGTGGTAATCAGCTGTTGCCACCCCATGGCCGGGCTGACCGGGAAACTGAGTCAGCTGAGCTCGGAAGGAGCAGCCAGGCCTGCTCAGCCACGGGGTGGGGAAGGAGAGACGGGACAGAGCCTTCAAAACGCCACTGTCGGCCCTTTTCCCCGCTGCCACAGAGCCCCTCGCCTCCCCGGGCCGGGCCGGGGCCTCCAGCCCCACACCAGCCGAGCTTCCCCCTCGGTACGAGGGAGAGAATCTC
>VWZK01022074.1:101444-115815 GCA_013396935.1 Baryphthengus martii
AGGCACCGCGAGGGCGGGAAGCGCCTGGGAGGAGATGGCGGCGGGAGGCGCTGCGCTGACAGGTCCCCGGCGGGAAAGCGCCCTGAGCCGCCCTGGTGGGGAGACCCTGCCCCGGGCTGCACAGAGAGGCGGGCGATGTCGCATCCCTAGAACCGTTGCAGGTGAAGTTGGCCGGGGCTCTGAGCAACCTGCTCTAGTTGCAGATCGTGGAATGGTTTTGGTCGGAAGAGACCTTTAAGATCATCAAGTCCAACCGCTAAGCCAGCACTGCCAGGGCACCACTAAACCACATCTCCAGGCATGGGGACCGCACCACTGGGCAGCCTGGGCTGGGCCTTGACAATTCTTGCAAGGAAGACATTTTTCCTCGTATCCACCTTAAACCTCCCCTGGCACAACCTGAGGCCACTTCTTGTCCTGTCACTTGTTCCTTGGGAGAAGAGGCCGATCCCACCCAGCTCCAACCTCCTGTCAGGGAGCTGTCAAGAGTAAGACAGTCTCCCCTGAGCCTCCTTTTCTCCAGGCTCAACAACCCCAGCTCCCTCAGCTGCTCCTCACAAGACTTGTGCTCTAGACCCTTCCCCAGCTTTGCTGCCCTTCTCTGGGCACACTCCAGCCCCTCAGTGTCCTTGGACATCCGGCCCAGTTTTCTTGGGCACAAAACTGAACCCCGTGTTCAAGGGGTGGCCTCCCTAGTGCCCAATCTTGGGGGACAATCCCTGCCCTAGTCCTGCTGGCCACACTAGTGCTGATCCAAGCCAGGATGCTGGTGGCCTTCTTGGCCACCTGGGCACACACAGGCTCACCTTCACATGGCTATTGATCTGTCCCTGCTCCCTGCAGGGGGGCTGGACTGGATGACCTTAGAAGGTCCCTCCCAACCCAGACCATTCTGTGATTCTATAGAACACAAGTAAAGCCCTCAGCACAGCCAAAATGTCACCTCCTGGGACACCCATCCTGGTGAGAGACCACTCATCCAGCCAGGTACAGTCCTGCAGCAGCTGCTCTGGGAACAAAAAAAAAATTTCATGTTGTTTGACACAGAGATACCCTAAGTTCTTGGCTTTGTGGACACGGTGGGTGCAGGAACCCTCACCTTGCTGCTCCCCCTCTCCCCCAAGATCCCAAGTGGAAGCAGAGAATCATTCCTGCTCGACAACGGCTTTTGCTATCGGCTGGTTTATTCGAGCTGCAGAGGAGGAGGCGTTGCGCGCGCTCAGGGAGCCGTCGGCCCCGCGGCATGGGCGCTAGTTCTTGCCGCAGGGGAAGCTGGAACTGATTTTCCTGCAGTAGCAAAAAGCGTTGAAGAAGCGGCAGTAGCAGGTGGCGCAGGGGTCGCAGCAAGGGATCTGCTGCCCGAGGCAGGACTCCAGCAGCCGAACGCAGCGGCGAGGCGAGCGCTCTTCACGGGCTCCAGCTTGCACTTCTGTGGACGATGACTGGAGGAGAGAGGAGGGACAATGTTGGTGCTGTCCAGCCGTGCCAGCAGTAAAGAACGGTGCGAGGGAGAACCAAGAGTGGCTGGTGAAACCTGCCACTGCCACCAGCGGAGAGCTCTGCAATATTCAAATCTGGGCTCGGTTTGTTAAGAATCATCGCTGAGCCCTCTGTGGGCGGCACGGCCTCGTCCACCACGTCCAATTTTAGCGAAAGGTGGGGGGATCTTGAGGCCAAACAGAGGCACTGGGGTCTGAGCCAGGCAAGACGTGGCACTGCACAGTGAGCTCCTGCTCTGCAGAGGTTTCCTGGCCTGTGCACGAGGTTAATTAAATGGATTGCAGGAGTGTGGGCTCTGAGTGCTTGATCCCTTCACCCCCAGGCTGTGCTGATACCGAGGGCTGCCGTGGCCCAGGGGCACTTGGCATTGCTGAACCTCAGGGAAGTTCAGAAGTGGGACGATGTGAAGCCGACATTGGGCTCCAATCCACCCCTTGCCCATGGGGCACAGAGAAGGCTGCTCCTGCTCTTTGGGGGTCTGTAGGAAAGGTCAGGGAGCATTACCTGTGGTTCTGATGTGCTACCTCTCTGCACAAGGTCACCATCGGTTTCTTGGACTTCCAGGGCCATCTGCTCAAACCCCAGCCTGGGGGGAGCTCCTGTTGGATACAGAGAGGCTGGACAGGGAGGCTGCTGGGGCGAGGTCAGCTCTGATTCTGCTCCCTGTGGTTTTGTCCCCCCGCAGACCCACCTCCCCACCCACCCCTGCTCCCTGTGGGCTGCTGGGCTGTTCTTTCTAGCCAACGAGAAGAGAACCTGTGCTGCTTTAAGGGGATCTCCTTCCTCCGACCCAGGGCACGACGTTGCCACTTGGAGCCGTGGGCATGCCAGCGAGTGGCTGCGTGGGGGCAGTAGGAGAGCAGAGGGGCCCCAGGACTCACCCGCCAGCTCTGCAGACACCTCGTTCTTGACTCTCCGTAGCAGGCTGGAGTAGCGGGCTCTGTCCGCCCCCTCCAGCCCACCACTCACCTTCTGCAGGTGGCCGCAGCCGAGGTCGGCGCTGAGGATGGCCTGGATCCCCTGCAGCAGCCCGCAGCACAGCAGCAGCGTGTTCAGCATCGTCCTGGGGAGCAACCTGCCCAGATGGGTGATGGGCAGCCTCAGCTCGTCACAGTCACCCCGTGAGAAGCACCAGGTCGGCAAGGGGCGGCCTCTGCCGGCACGGCCACCGCGCTAGAATGTGAGCTCTCTTGGGCTTGAGAGCCTTTCTTGGGCTACCACACACCAGGGAGCTTCAGGTGGATCCTCTAGAGCTGTGGGACAACTCACATGTTGGCACGTCCGTAATCTCACTGCTGAGAGGGGTGAGCAGCAGAGGATGGACTGAGGCTTAGAATGATAGAATCATCTAATTGTTTTGGTTGGAAAAAGACCTGCAAGATCACCACTAAACCATGTCCCTCAGCACCACATCTCCACAGCTTTCAAACCCCTCCAGGGATGGGGACTCCACCACTGCCTGGGCAGCCTGGGCCAGGCCTTGAGAACCCTGGAGGGGAAGAAATTGTTCCTCATGTCCGACCTAAACCTCCCCTGGTGCAACTAGAAGGAGGTTCCTCCTGTCCTATCACTTGTTCCTTGGGAGAAGAGACTGACGCCACCTGTCTCCAACCTCCTCTCAGGGAGTTGTTGAGAGTGAGAGTCTCCCCTGAGCCTCCTTTTCTGCAGACTCAACAACCCCAGCTCCCTCAGCCGCTCCTCACAAGACTTGTGCTCTAGACTCTTCCCCAGCTTCTCTGCCCTTCTCTGGACACCATCACCTCAAAACATCGAGCTTTTGTACAGTGGTTCATGTCTCCCTGCCTCATGCTCAGCATCCAGCAGCCACCAAACCATCACAGTGCTGTGCATTCACCACCTGCACGTGCACAGGATGTGTCCAAAACATCTGACACCGTTCCTGCCAGGCACTTGTGCTCACAGAGCGTGGAAATGCTGCTAGTTTTAAAGACCAGAAGCTAATATTGACCACTTGGTCTGCATCCGGGCTTGGGTGTGCCACCAGGACCTTGCAGGCACCAGCCAGTGCTGGGATCTCAGCGTCCCCAGGTACCACCACAGAGGCAGTCACCCACCAGCAGCTCCATCCCGTGCCCTTTCCCACGGCAGTGCCGCGGGCAGCATAACTCACGGCGCAGCATCTCCCAGCGCCTCTGTAATGCTTCCCAGGCACAGACAAGGTTTAGTTTAAGAACTGCGGTGATGGGCTGGACGTCACGGACCCTCTCAGGGGCCTCCAGCCCACTGTGAACACCCCGCTGACACTCAGCTGCACGGCTTCTGGGCAGGAAGCGTTTGGATGCAAAGTCCCCTCTGCCTGGGACGCGGACACCACCATCAGGAGGTGTCCCCCCAAGGTTGGACGAGCCCCTGGTTTTCTCCTGCCCCCGGTGCAGGATTTGCTTCCCCACTCCCGCTCCTGGGGGAATCCAGCAGAAGGGAGGAAGCTGAAGGCAAAGCTATGACAGTGAGAAGAGGACAAGGCTGGGCTGGGGGTTTGGGGGCTTTAAAGCTGTAAAAAGCTGGGAGGCTCTTAGGGAGTGAGAGAAAAGGGGCCGGGAGGGGGACTCCCAGTCGCTGCCGGCAGCCAAGTCCTGGGAAACCCAGTGTCTGCAGCTGTGGCAGCCTTGGGGATCCAGCCCTGGCTCTGGCAGCCCAGAGCCACACTGGCCGCTCCTCACCTCCCCATCCCTGCAAAACCACCCAGCTCTTGGCCGGGAGAGACCCCTCCGTGCCGTGGGAGCCCCACGGCCGTGGGCATCGCGCCCCGAACGCCCCGGCCCCTTCCCATCGTAAGCACTGACCTCTCCGAGCAGAGAGGGGCCTTGCCGCTCGCTGCCTCGCCAAGCTCGCTGGGAGCTCTGCCTCGATGTCCTCCTCCCCACACGCTTCCTGGGATTTATACCGGCTTTTTATTAATTAAGTACAGCAGCCACATGACTCCGCTAACTGCCAGGTAGGTGGGCTTCTCGGGAAACCGGGCTTTGTCTGGACCGAGCGGTAGCCGATGGGGCGATGCGCGGGAGGGAGGACTCTCACTCTGCACCCCGCCTGTCTGCGGGGAGGGACAGATCCCCCCTGGCCTCAAACTCCCCAGTTTCTTGGGAGGGGTCCCCAACCACACTTCCAGGCCGCTTCCCTCCGAGCCATGCCCAAGCAGCACTGAGGCTGCAGCCTGAGGACATCCAGTTCCCGGCCAGAGAACTACCGCGGCTACAGACTCCTTGCTAACGACGTGCCAAGCCCTCCACTGGTTTTCCAAAGGCATATTGCCTACCCAGAGTCCGGAGCCTCCTGAAGTCCTCCAACTCCTGACCGCTCACTGTCTGCGGTGAGGCTTCAGGCTCCCACCTCTGCTAACTGCATCTCTCAGTCCTGCGTCCTTTGGAAAATCTGCAGCTTGCCAGAGCCAGGCGCTCTCAGAGGAGCTCCCTCAGGCATCCCAAGCTCAACTTCACCGTGGGAAGTAAAGAATCAGCCACTCGGTTCTCTCCAGCCCTGGTGCTGGCTTTTACAGCCATCATATGTGCCTCCTGAACCTTCTTCTCAGTGCAAAAACTTTCAAGGGCTGCTCCAAAACCCAAAGGGACCCGCAGCCAGCCCAGCGCAGCCTTGGTGCCAGGGCCGGGCGCTGGTGGAGCTGACAACTCTGCAGTCACTCACCGGCCGAGGCTGCAGGGGACGTGTGTTACGGACGCAGCCGCCCAGCTCATCATTTGCCCCCTCCTATGTTCTCAATTGAGGGCTTCCAAGCAGCGTTGGCAGGGGTACAACAGGCACTTGTGCAAAAGGATACAAACCTGCAGCTTGGGTACAGCACCCAGCACACCATCAGAAGAACCTGCCCCCAACACACACAGGCCTTGTGAAGCGGAATTAGGAATGGAATCAAAATCATAGAATCATTCAGATTAGAAAGGCCTTTAAGATCATCGAGTCCAACCATTAACCCACCACTGCCAAGTCACCACTAACCCCTGTCCCTCAGCACCACATCTCCACAGCTTTCAAACCCCTCCAGGGATGGGGACTCCACCACTGCCCTGGGCAGCCTGGGCCAGGCCTGGACAACCTTTCTTTCAGGGAAGAAATTGTTCCTCATGTCCAACCTAAACCGCCCCTGGTGGAACTTGAGGCCATTTCCTCTTATCCTATCACTTTTTCCTTGAGAGAAGAGACTGATCCCACCTGGCTCCAATCTCCTTTCAGGGAGTTGCCATGAGAGAGGTCTCCCTTGAGCCTCCTTTTCTCCAGGCTGAATAACCCCAGGTCCCTCAGCTGTTCCTCACAAGGCTCGGGCTCTAGACCCTTTCTGGAGGGTGAACCAGAAGAGGTGGTGGTGGGAGACTCTGCTCATGGGGTCTCCACAGTCCCCTCCTGCACTGACAGCAGCAGATCTGGGAGCTGTTTGGTAGAAACCCCAGTGCCCGAAGCCAAAGGAATCACCTTTCTATTTGAATCCCCAGATGCCCACACAGGGTGGCTACTTGCCCAGCCTCTGCACTTGCCAGGCTGCTGGCAGACTCTGAACGACTATGAAGGACCCCCCTAGGCCTCCCAGAACATCCCAGCAGAGCATGAGCCACCACTCCTGGTGGCAGCACCAGCACTTGGCACGACCCTTCTGCCCTCCATGCACCCTGCTCCAGCAGCACCCAATTCCTGCTGCATGTCAAGGCTGGGCCGGCTCGGAGAGGACAGGGCACGGGACTGGCAAAGGGCTCATCTGCTGTGCCTCTTCTCCTCTGGTGTCTGCTGGAAACACTCAGCACCCAGCTGCCTCCTGCACCCTGCACAGAATTAAGAAATGGTTTGGGTTGTAAGGGACATTTGCAACTGGAGCAGGTTGCTCAGAGTCCCAGCCCAACCTCACCTGCAATGGTTCCAGGGATGGGGCAGTGACCACCTCTCTGGGCAGCCTGGGCCACTGTGTCACTACCCTCAGTGTGAAATATTTTTTCCTTCTCTCCAGCCTAAATCTCCCTTTTATTTTAAAACCATCACCCTTTGTCCTGTCACAACAGGTCCTGCTAAAAAGTCTGTCCCCATCTTTCTGACAGACCCCTTGCAGTACTGAAAGGCCACCAGAAGGTCTCCCCAGAGCCTTCTCTTCTCCAGACTGAACAGCCCCAACTCTCCCAGCCTGGCCTCCCAGCAGAGGGGTTCCAGCCCTCCCAGCATTGCTGTGGCCTCCTCTGGCCCTCCTCCAGCAGGTCCCTGTCTCTCCTGTGCTGCGGACTCCAGAGCTGGGCCCAGCACTGCAGGGGGGGATCTCCCCAGAGCAGAGCAGAGCAGAACATGCCTAGATGAAGGCTCACTTTCGATCAGAGGCAGGTTTTGGCAGCACCTCCTTTTCCCATTCCCAGTGCCGTTCCCATTCCCAAAGGCCAGACAGGTGCTGAGCAGCCCAGCCAGCCCCATTCCTGCGGCAGGCGCTCGTTCCTCCCGGCTCCACCGACCCCCGCCACGGGGGGACGAGGTCCCCGGTCCGTGCTGCCCCCGGCCCCTCGCTGACGTCAGCCGCGGAGCGGAGCCCTCGGCCGGCTCATTAGGGCCTGTTTGCGGGCGGCGGAGCCGCGGGCCCAGGACTTCTGAGAAGGCATTAGCAGTAATGAGGGCGGCCCTCACGGAGAGCTTTTTAATCTGCAGGAGCAATGTCTGCTTTGTGTGCATCCCTCCGGCCAGTAACGAGCTAAATGAGGCGGCCAGCTGCTCGCTGGGCCGCTTCCAGGAAAAACGGGCTGACAGCTGCGGGAAGGGGGGGAACGGGGGGGCTGGGGCTGCACCCCCGGCCCAGCTCAGTGCGAGGGTGGGAGCGGCCGATGGAGCGGATCCGTTGCGCGGCAGAGGTGGCCGTAGACGGGTGGTCCGGACAGGAGGATGGAAGCCCATCCCACGGTGGGAGACAAGCCTGGGCAGGGGGCTCTTCCTGGAAGCGGGTGGCGAGTGGCTCGTTTAGCTCGTTACTGGCCCCTCGTTACCTCCAACCCAGTCCCTGCCGCCCCGAATGGGCACTAATGAGCCGGGCTGGGGGGCCCCGCTCGAGGGCTGCCGGGGCGCCGTTGCCCCGGGGTTGGGGGCTCTGATCCGAGAGGTGCGATGAGCTCCACCCCGGCCTCAGCCCCGGCGAGTGTGCACCGGGGGCCCTTTNGAAGGGTATGGGGCTGACCAGGGTGCCGGGGGGTCAAGGCGAGAGTATTGGGATGTCCAGGGTGCTGGAGACTGGAGGTGGGGGTGTACCTGGATGCCCAGGTCCTGGGATGCTGGGTACTAGGAGGTGGAGTGTCGGGGTGCCCCAGGTGCTGGGGATCCCGGTGTCTGTGGTGCTGGGCGGGCTGGGCGTCTCATCCCTCGGCCCACCTTGCTCAGCAGCTTGCCCACCCTACAGCACCCAATGCCCATCCCCACCTGACACCACCACCACCACCATGGCCGGGGCGCAGGGCTGCGTCGAGGGCAAGATCGCGGGGCTCTACGACCTGGAGCGCACGCTGGGCAAGGGCCACTTTGCGGTGGTGAAGCTGGCGCGGCACGTCTTCACCGGGCAGCGGGTGGCCGTCAAGGTGATCGACAAGAGCAAGCTGGCGGGGGAGGCTGCGGGGCAGCTCCTACAAGAAGTACGCTGCATGAAGCTGGTCCAGCACCCCAATGTGGTGCGCCTCTACGAGGTCATCGACACCCATGCCAAGCTCTACCTCATCCTGGAGCTGGGCGACGGCGGGGACATGTTCGACCACATCATGCGGCACGAGGGCGGGCTGGCCGAGGCACGGGCCAAGCACTACTTTGCCCAGATCGTCCACGCCATCTCCTACTGCCACAAGCTCCACGTGGTGCACCGTGACCTCAAGCCTGAGAACGTGGTCTTTTTCCAGGAGCAGGGGGTGGTCAAGCTCACTGACTTCGGCTTCAGCAACCGCTTCCAACCTGGCAAGATGCTCACCACCAGCTGTGGCTCGCTGGCCTACTCGGCGCCCGAGATCCTGCTCGGGGACGAGTACGACGCCCCGGCCGTCGGTAAGGGCGGGGGAGCTCAGCTGCAGACCTGCCTCTTTCATGGCTCCCGAAAACCGCCTTGCTTGGCCCCTGCTGGGAGCGCCCAGGCCCTGCCGGCCGTGCTGTCCTCACAGGGCACAATGCTGTCGCTCGGGCGCTCCGCTGCCCAGCCCTGCCCTGGCACAGGGTGGTCCTCTCTGTGGAGACCATCCTCACACCTGCCCAGATCCCCCAGAGGTCCTGCCAGCGAGGGGGAAAGGCCTCGGCAGACTCTGAGCCTGGTCTGGCATCCGCTGGGGCGCTTGGCTGGGAGGGGTGACGCGGGAAGGAAACCTGCTGGGGATGCTGCTGCTGTTTGGGCGGAGTAGCTCCCAAAGTTTCCTTTGCTCCGTCCCCGCCCTGAAACCCGCTTCCTTTCTGCGGCTTCCAGCGCCCTTCCTGCCGTGGCCAATGTGCAGGAGGGCCGGGGAGCCCATCCTGGGGGGGGGGGGGGGGGGGGGAGGCCGCGGGGGGGGGGGGGCCCCTCCGGGGGGGGGGGGGGTGGCAGAGAGCCAGGCTGGGGTCACTGAGAGGCTCTGCTGGGATAGAGGGGACGTGGGAGGGAAGTGGGACCTGAGCCAACTCCGCTGGAATTTGGGGCAGGAAGATTTAGCAAACGAAAACAGGAGCCCTTAAATGAAAAAGCAGTAACTGCGTTGGCTCAGAGAGAGGCGGCTCCAGAGAACGGGGCTGGCTCTGGGAGACGGCAGCAAAATAAGCCGGTGTGTCCGCAAAAGGAAACACAGGGACAAAACCGGCACGGGTGGGAAATTTTCAAACACAGGCACTTGACTTGAGAAGCTGAAAGTATTACCAGAGAGCCCCGGGGTGGACTTGGCATCCTAAAAAAGCGCCTTGGCACAGTTTGTGCTCAGGAGGAGTGGGCAAAGGTGCCACTGGCTTTGTCCCTGTCCTTGTCCCCATTCCCACAGCTCTGACTGGTGCCCGTGCGGCTGTAGGCAGCTGGGGAGCCTGGATCAGTGCTGGGTCCCTGTCCTGCCACTGGGGAGTCCCCCGCAGCACAGCTCGGCGCTGGGCTGGTCCCGGTGAGGTCTGTTTGGCAACTGGGAAGCTGTGTAATGTGAAGCGGTGCCGGGGGTGAGTGACTGGGGAGGGGGCAGAGCTCGGGGCTGGCATTCCTGTCCCCACCTGGGAAAAGGGGTAAGAGCTCAGCTGCTTTGGTAAAGCCCCTTGAGATGTGGAGAGGGGGAAGGTCCCTCCCTGCCTTGGTGGTGGTGTGGTACGCCTGTCTGTGGGGCAGGACCTGGGAGATGTTACCCCCAAGGAGCATCCTAGTGAGCACTGCCCTCTTCTAGATCGGCACTGGGGGCTGGTGGAGTGGCCCCCCCAGGGTCGAGACTTTCTCCTGGGTGCAACCTGAACTGCTCCTGCTTCTTACAGACATCTGGAGCCTGGGGGTCATCCTCTATATGCTGGTGTGTGGCCACCCTCCCTTCCAGGAGGCCAATGACAGCGAGACCCTCACCATGATCATGGACTGTCGCTACACCGTCCCCCCGCACGTCTCGGCACAATGCGCTGAGTAAGCACTGCCCCCCACCCCGGACCCCTGGGGACCCCGACTCACCGCCCCTCAGGGTGCGTGCCACCTCCTCGGGGGACACCTTGGGGAGCTGGGGAGGGAAAATGGGGTTAAAGCTGCGGAGTTTGGGATTCACGTGACGCTGCGGGACTGTGGCATCACCCGCTTTGCCCTGTCAGTCTCATCTCCAGGATGCTGCAGCGGGACCCGAAGCAACGAGCATCCCTGGAGCAGATCGAGGGCCACGCGTGGCTGCAGGGGGTGGACCCGTCCCCCGCCAGCCGCTGCCTGCTGCCCCTCACCTCCCACAAGCGCGTGTCTGAGGAGGAGCACGAAATCATCCTCCAGGCCATGACGTGCGGGAACATCGCCGATCGGGACACCATCCAGGAGTGAGTGGTAGGGCCGGAGCTCCCACGGAGGGCTCTGGGGGTCCTGCTGAGCGCATCTCCGGTGTGCTGATGTGGGTCCCTCGGTCCCCACGATCCCACACAGGGCGCTGGAGGCCGATCGCTACAACCACATCACGGCCACCTATTTCCTGCTGGCGGAGAGGATGTTGCGGGAGAAGCAAGAGAAAGAGGGCCACCGCCTCAGCCTCGTCTACAACCTGGCCAAGGAGGTGCAGAGCAGGTGAGCCCCCGACCCTGATGCCCCCAGTCCTTCTCACATCTTCCCCCACATCACCCTGGGTCCCCGTCCCCTTCCTCGCCACAGCCCGCACGATGCCCGGCTAGAAGCTGACACCTCCGTCCCTCTCTGTACTCAGGAGCAACTTGTCGGACACGTTTGGCTCCGTGGGCAGTGCCAGTGGCCTCTTGCCCCTCACGGAGGATCCAAGCGGCCTCGCCGCAGGCTCCCGGCTGCCCCCTCTGCCCACCGCAGAGGACATCAGCAGCCGGCAGCCCCGTAGGACCCTGCTGAAGGTCCCTGCCATTGACACCTCCATCTCCAAGAGCACCCCGGCCCTGCAGCAGATCAGTGAGGAGGAAGAGGAGGAGGAGGAGGACGAGGAGGGGAGACCCAGCACCATGGAGAGGAAGAGCAGCTCCCTGAACCAGGAGCAGATGCGAGCTTTCCTGCGCTCCTGCCGCCCGCCCGGCCGCGGGGAGGCATGGGGGCCGGAGGCTGAGCTAGGGGGATGGGGTGGGCGCCCGGGGGCAGCCTGGGCTGGGAAGGGAGGGAGCGGGGGCTGGAGACTCCCAGTGCTGCAGGGGAACAGAGCCGAGCCCCCGAGGAGGAAGGAGAAGGACGTAGAGCTCGGAGGCTCCTCAGCGGAGCCCCTCAGGGAAAGGGGACCCATCCCGTCACCTGAGAGCTGCTCTGCCGAGGTCCCCCAGGTGCTGGGAGCAGAGACGAGCCCCGCGGACAAATCCCCGGGCCGAGGGGCGCCCGCCGACTTGGCCCAGCGGTTGGTGGAGAGCTTGGGGGGCACTGAGAACGTGATCAAGATGGACCCAGGCAAGAGCAAGGGGGGCAGCCTGCGGGACAGGCTCCTGCAGTTCCCGCTCTGTGAGAAGGCCCTGGCCTTCAAAATCCGTCCGGGCTCCAAGGAGAGCCTCCTCTCCCTGGGCCAGTTCAACTGCTGCCACGTCATTTAACCCCCAGGGCAAGGGTCCTGCCCCGCAGGGCGCCCGCTCCCCTGTATTTGGGCTGCCCGGCACCCCCAGAGCCGCAGTCGTGGGGCTGGCGAGGTCCACGGTTGCCCCCCCTTTGTCAGCCACGGTGGCCACCCTGCTGGCCCCCTCCCGGGGCCCACTCTGCGACCGGACGGGACTGCTTGGGCAGGGGGTGAGGCGTGCTGAGGTTTCCCCACGCTGGACCGGTGTGTCCCCACCCCAAGGCTACCAGGGCAGCTCTGCGGGGGTTGGCTAGGTCGTGGCACCACATTTTTGTAACTACTAGAAATAACTTTTTTAAATAGTCTATTTTAATGTAATTAAATAGAGATTGCTATATCTCCCCCTCCTGGGGCCGCGGCTCGCCCCCAGCCCCGCAGCCTGCATGGCCCCAGGGCCCCCACTGGCCAAGGGGCAACCACTTGTCTGCCTGCAGCCCTCCCTCNGTGCAGGGCCGGAGCTCTGCCCGAGCTGGGCCAGGCGGCACGCGTGAGCGCGAAAGGGATGGGATGGGACGGGACGGGGGCCACTGGGAAGCAAAGTTTATTGGGCCAATAAAATAGCTCATGGGTTGATGGTGGAGCCGCGTCTCATTGCAAACCCCCCGCCGTCCTCCAGAGCTGGGGCAATGCCCCGGGAATGGCTGCCCCAGCCGAGGTGGGCAGAAGGGGGCTGGTTTGGGGGCTGTGGAATGGGCGGTGGGGGCAGCGGCTGGGGGGTGGTCTTGCCCAGGGCTGCTTTGGCGCTGCCCATCTGCTGTCCCCGGCCACCGCTGCATCCCCCTCCCTGTGGAGGGGGAAGGGGCCCAAACTGGAACGCCGGGGGCCAGAGAGAGGAATGAGGACAGGGAGGGGGAACACCCAAAGGTGCCCGGTTGGCCTGGGGCACACTGAAAGACTGAGGCGGAGGATACCCTGCACCTCCAGCGAGGCTCAACCCTGGGGTGCCCCAAATAACTCTGCACCCCTCACCCTGGGCTGAGGCCACAGGCTAACCCTGAGCTCCCAATTCCTCCAGCCAGCCCTGCCTGCCTTCCCTCCAGCTCTAGCTTGTCTCTCCCTCTTCTATCAAACCCATTTCTCCCTCCTTCCATTCATATTCCCAAATAATACCCTTGCCTGTCCCCATCATCCGTCTGGGATCCCCTTCTCTGGAAAGGCCCCTGGGGAGGTGATGGTGGGAAAAGAAGCAGGAAACAGATGTGTACAGCCCCCACAGGTTACTCAGTTTAGCCTTTGGTTGAACAGGGCCTTGAACCCTGGACCTTCAAAACAGAAAATGTTACATTTTCCCAGCTGAGCGTTGGATGTTTGGGGGATGTTCAGGACAGGCACTGAGGACCCCACTTCACTGCAGCACCTGTGGGACACTGTGGGGACTTGCTTTGGTCTCTTCCACCTCCACACTGCCCCAAGGAGGTCACCTCAACAGAGGACATCCTCCAAGGAGGAGGAGCAGCACTAGGACCTCTACCCTCCCTGACACCTCTTCCTCAGGCAGGGACAGGGTCACTGGGGGGAGGCGGTGCAGAAATGGCAGGTTTGGCCTCCTGGGGAGTGCCAAAAGCCAGAGTGAAAAGCAGACAGAAGCGACTGAAGCCCACTCCAAATAGTCATAAGGTGGGGGAGAGCCACGGGGACAAGCCAAACCCACAAAGAGCCCTGTGGGGCCTCTTCAAAACACCTCTTCTGTGTTAATTGGCTTCATTAAGAATAACCAGTGAGGGCATCAGCCCTCCCTTCTGATGCGACTGGGCCCAGGATTAACTAGGGGGGGGCCACAAGAGGGCAGAACTTGGCACATATCAGGCCATGAGCTTAATTATCCTGATTAATTAGAGCCCACTGCTTTTAGCCCATGTCCAGTGGTGTAATCCCGCTGATGCTCCAAGAAACAAATCCCATGGCACCCACAGAGACGGAGTCTCCTGAGCTAAACCAGGACCTGGGTGGGGACACCCGAGCGTCCCCAGGGTGGAGCAGAGGCTGTGGGGTGGAGAGAGAGGCCCAGGAGACCTCCAGGCCCCACAGGCAGACAGTGGGTGCTCTCTGGATCCCGCAGAGAGGCACTTGCGAGGCCTCCAGGCCCCTGAGAGGCACGCTTGGAAGCCCCTAGACCCCACAAAGAGGCGCCATGCCCTACAAGGCCCCCAGACCCTGCAAAGGGCCACACAGCGACCCCCAACAGCCCTCAGAAGAGTCCTGCAAGGCTCCCAGGCTCCACAAAGACGCACGTCGAGTCTCCCCAACCCCTCAGAGGGCGGTCCATACAAGGTTCTCAGATCCCCCCTAAAGGAGCGCTTCGAGGCCCCTCAGAAGCGCGTTCCCGCCGCCCCCCTCCCCGGCCCTTTTTGTCCCTCCGCGGCCGCCGTCAGCTCGGGGGCGGAGAGAGGGGCGGAGTCCGAGCGGGCTCCCGCCTACCCGTGACCACGTGGTGCGCCCACGTGACCGCAGCGCCATGGCTTCGGCGCCCAAAAGGCCGAAGGTAACGGGCGCGGGGCGGGAGGTTTCGNGCCGCGCCGGGCCGGGCCGCGCTCCCCGCTCCCGTTTCTCCTCACCGCACCCGGTCCCCTCTCGCCCCAGGTCCGCCTGAGCAGGGAGGGCGCGGTGGCCGGGTACGGAATGGTGGCGGCCGAGGAGCTGGAGGCGGGGGGGGGGGGGGTCACCGCGGCGCG